>JAOVVI020005032.1:0-16938 GCA_028571085.2 Nepenthes alata
TTTTTGAGAATTTCCCTCTTTTGTTTTTCTTTGATTGGCAAGCTTCATACTTTTCAATATCTTGTTCTTCAGTTTTCAACCCTGATTCGGTGAGCATAATGTGCAGCGTGATCGGGAAGGGGAATCGAATTTTTGAAAGGAGACAGAATCTTAGAAAAATTGATTAACAAAATTTCAATTCTGCTGTGAGGTAAAATTTAGGGAATGATCCACCGTAAAACAAGGAAACGAAGATAAAAAGGGGGTTTATGTATTTTTGTATATGTTAAACTTATAATAGATTATCTTTTTTAAAAAAAAAAAAATTCCAGCCTAAAATTAAAAAACTTTAATAATATTAATTATATAACTTATTTAAATTAAAATATATCAGCTATCTAATTTAAAAAATTTATATATAATTCTAATATATTGAACGCATTTCAAATTAAAAAATAGTTATCTTTTAATTTATCAAGGATATAATATTCAAATTATATCTTTAATATTCCCATCAATTTTAACATAGTTTGAAAGAGGTTAGTTGAGGTTTGAAAACTAGGTGAATATCAATTAGTTAATTAGTAAAAATAAGTCTTGAGATGACGATGTACAAAGTTATAGTTAATCTCAACTTTTTTGGTGAACTTAAGAAATATATCATTATGGGTAATTGTATAATACTATGACTATCCCAATAGAAGAGGGGATTATTGGATTGAGGAATATCGATACTATATAGAGCTAACTAAGCTAAAAAACACTTAGATGTAATATCGATGAGAGCAAGATATTGAGCATCAATACTATAATGAGTAAGGGTGACCACCGTTTACTTTTTATTACATAATAAGATAATATAATTCCTTAATAAGCAAAGAAAAGCATTAGGAGCGCGTCGGTTAGTAGGATTACATATCTAATTAGTATTAGAATATACTGAGAGTTCTAATGAAAAGGGTGAGAAGAAATATAGTCTATGAAATGGCAAAAAATACGAAGAAAAATGGCATAGTGAATAGACCATAAAATTAACATAAATTACTGATAAGATATATCATGCAGGTGATATCATTCCTGATAAAATAATATATATAAAGATCATAATTAATTTATGATAAATGGCAATATCAGAAATATATTTGCTACCAGTACTACAAAATTTGATACTATATTCAATACAGCTAATAGACGTATTATAAGTAGTGAGTCAAGTATAATAAATAAGTATACTTAGTTTGTGTCAAATAGTAATTTATTAGAAGTGGCTGTTACCTCAAATTTAAGAAAGTTGTGAAAGAAATTGAAATCCTTTATTTTAAAATGCTGACCCGAAAAAATATTTAAATTTCAAGATATCACAATTATTATTATTATTAATAATCTTATCATTAATATAAAGTAGAATAACAGTAATATTGGTAATAGTATAACGAGTAAAAATGGTTGAATCATAAAAATTGAAGACAAATCTAAATTATAAGACAATAGATTTGAATATGGCAAACTAAGCACTAGAAGTTTACTTAAGACGGTGTAACACTCGTTGAATATAATATACTCGTTTAGAAAAATGAGGATAATTAGGAGGAAGTTCCATATAAACTTATCCAGTCAAGTTGTCATGTAGAAATATATTTTTAACATCTATTTAAAATAATAATTATTAATGTATAATAGCGATAGAAAAAATATATTGAACAGAAATGGTGTTAACAAAATGAGAAGGTTTTTTCACAATCGATACCATCTTCATGTGTGAAATCCTAAACCATAAAATAAGCTTTGTATTGTATTTATGAACTATCAAAATTAATTTTTTATTTATATACTTATTTATTTCCTACTACAGACTTAATAGATAAAAGAATAACTAGATTTTAAGTGTGAATTTTATGAAGAGCAATAAACTCATTAGACATAGTGTTACTAGAAAGAGTTAGAACAGGTTTTCCAACAATTACAAAAAAAATTAGATGAAAATTTTAAATTTTGATTAATGATTAGGTTAGTAAAAATTTGAGAGGAATAATAAGTATTTAAAGGGAATGAAGTAATATTAGTGAAGTTTTTATATTTATAAAATTGAACATTCTTAAAAATATAAAGATATTTGGTTATATAATTACAACACTGTTTACATTTATATTCAATGACATAACTATGAAAGAAGCAAAATCGAGAGCTATGTTCATGTCTAGTATAGTATGCTTATGAGAGGAGGAAGTAGAACAAAATAAGTACAACCAAAATTTTTGAGAAAAGAACAATTGGGTACTTGTTTATAGATATGTTCATATGAAGTTTGGTGTGAGAATGTAGAAGATGAAATTTGATTAATAGTATAGACGGTAATAAATATAACCATTTACCAAAGGTACTCGAGAAAATAACTAAATAGGAGAACAGCACAGATAAAGTCAAGAATGTGACGATGTTCACATTCTGCACAAATCATTTGCTGAGCAGTGTAAAGATAAGAACGATGAGATATAATCTTAATTTTAGAACATTGTTAAAATATAAGACTTTAATTATACGATTGAATTGAATTTTATCATTTGCTGAAAGTTATAAAATGCGTTTAGGAGCTCAAATTGATGATAATGAAGATAAAGTCAGGTATAGTGAGAGTAATCGTTGATAAATATAACAAAATAATAAGACTTCTAAATCAATTACTAATTTAAAAAAGATATATTTGTAATATATAAAAGTAGCCTAAATTAGAAAATAATATTCTTTTAGGAGGATATAATATCTAATTATATCATTGATATTCTAATTTGACCTAATTTAAATAATAATTTGTGTATTGTAATTTGTTTAAATCTGAAAATACCTCTCAGCATCTTTCAAAACCTAGCAATTTGGAAAGATCCAGAGGGTATGAAATCGTTACAATTTATATGAAATCTATTAATTATTTGTACTAAATTAATTTTTTATTATTTTTATATATGCTAACCATTGCTTAATTGTTTCTCTAAAAATTAATAATTTAGCTAACAAAAATGAATAATTTAACCATTCCTTAATTTATATAATTTAAATAATAAAATTTGAAATTTACCTAATTATAATTCTAAAATGTAAAATTAAATTTAATTTCCCAATCCCAAGTGAAAACCGTCCATCTCTTAAACCTGAACCTCCGGATTCTTTAAACTTTCCCTCCTCTCTCTGCATCTCTCGGTTCTTCACTCGGCGGTCGCATGTTGTCTTCTTCCAGCGTCCATCTTGTTGGCCTTAGTCTCTTGCTTCCAGCTGATTGTTCCTGATTTATAGCAAAACCTTTCCCCAATACCCCTAAGGCTCATACTGCGAATATGCTCGCTATTACAAAGGCCTTCGGAAAGTGCAAACCAAAATCAATAAGTTCTTTGCTAATACGTCCTTTCAATCGAATGTTAGTTTTTACCGTGGAATCTGGCTTCCAGAGTTGCCGATTGATTTCGAACTCAAGGTCGGGCTTTTGTGAAAAGTTGAGTGGATTTGTGCCAATTTCATCGTTTTCAGGAGTTCACCGATATTATCAAATTCGGGGTACGTATATATATATATATATATATATATAAAGACTTCGATTTTCTTTTACTTTTATTTTTTTCCATTGTCTATTGAGTTTGTACATCTTGTAAAATGTTTTGTGGTTGTATTATTTGTTCTTAGATAACTTTTTAATCAGATCTGCCTATCAGATGAAATGTGTTCTTTGGGAATCCAAAATTCAGGAGCGAATAATTCATATGCACGGCGGATTAATCCTTCATGGCTTTATTCGTTGATTTTCGCCCCGTCCATGGACTCGTAATTAATGGCATTTCCTTTGCCATGAATGAGAATTTGCATAAATTTTGGCTTATGTTGACTACTATCACGTATTTTTTCTCCCCTCTCCCCCTTTTTGGGGATGCTGAGCGAAGAACTATCACGTTGATTGTTCTTATGTGTAATAGGATATATTTGCTTGCTTTGCTGCATTTGAATGCTCTTTCGTTTAGGGATCTGTGAGATATTCACATACTACTACGATGCCACGGCCACATAACCAGGTGTTAAAGTAAATACTATAGTCTTTGAAATTGATCAAAGGATAGAACCTTCGTCTGGGGAAAATAAAATTCAGCCAAGTAGATGAATTTAGTGGTTGCAGCTCATAATTTTGAAGGCCTACACATTTCTCAGTTTTTAGATTGTCCAAGCAAAGCGAAGTATCATGTGTCTCCCTATGGTGAAACAACAACTGCCAATCCCAAAAGTTGTTTAATTTCCTGCATGCATCTGCGGAAAAAATCTGGGGATCTCAAAAGTAGATGACCAGCAATTTCAGGCAACTTCACAATGAAGAAACAAGTGGTGAACTAACTCCAACTGCCTCTCACAAATAAGCTCTGGAACTTCGACTCTTCATTTTGCCACATGCCGGGCACTCAGACATTTTGGCATGGGTATGACTGTTGGACACTTTGAACTAATGGCAAAATCCATGAAAATTTTGAAGAAAAAAAAAAAACCGAGTCTGACAATACCATTCTCACACCGGGACAAATTCTGATATCATTCCAACACCTGGACATGCACCCAAGTTTGAGTGACATAGCAAAGTATTGGCTTACTGAAAACCCAATTATTTTTTGTAAGTTTTCCAACATGAGATTCCTGTTTCATTTACATGCTTATCTTATCATGCAAGTGGTCAATGCGGGCGTTTGGAAAATTGGTCATCGACTTTTACTTGATTAGGCTTATTGATGACCATATTTCTAATAAGTATTTATATTGCGGCGACCCCAGTTGAAATTTCCTGGATATGGCCTTTCTTTGCTATTGTAAGCAAGTCAATTGGCAGTTTTAAATCAATTGCAACTCAGAGCTCTTGCGATGAAGTTGAGGTGACAGATGAATTTCTGAATCAAATTTTGACTGCTATCGAAAGTAGTACCTATTCTGACAAGGAAATCTGTGATAATATTGACAAGTTATGCAGAGCTGGAAGTGTTTCGACCATAGCCAAGTTACTGCAGTTATCACATGATAAGCATATCTTTCTCAGTGACAAGGCATATAATATCCTTTTGGTAGCAGCAAGTGAAAAGAATGACATTGAACTCTCACTTCAAATCTTTAAGTATATACTGGTGTCCTCAGAATCCTTGGGTTCACAATCTTACTTAAATCTTGCCAAGGCTTTTGCAAACACAAGTGACTGCATTCCGCTGCTCACATTTGTTAGTGAAGTTCCTGAATTGGCATTTCCAAGAAGGGCTGTGGTTATGAACAGGATCCTCTATGCCTTTGCAGAGTGTGGACTGACTAATAAAGCACTCATGATATATAATCATATGAAAAGTCTGAAGTTTAAACTGGATTTGGTCACTTATAATACCATTCTTGGGATCTTGGGTCGTGCAGGTCACATGGATGACATGCTACTTGAGTTTGCGTCCATGAAAGAGGCTAAAATTTCTCCAGATCTCATTTCATATAACACCTTGATAAGCAACTTGAGGAAGTTGGGTAGATTAGATCTGTGTTTAGTTTATATGAGGGAAATGAGAGGATGTGGGTTCCAACCTGATTTGCGAACTTACACTGCCTTGATTGAGAGCTTTGGCCGGTCTGGGAATATTGAAGAATCACTAAGACTACTTGATGAGATGAAGCAGAGACATATTCAGCCATCAATTTATGTATACAGGTCACTGATTAATAATTCAAAGAAGATTGGAAAATTGGAGATTGCAGCATCCCTTATGGAGGAGATGACTTCATCTATTTCTGATCTTGTTGGTCCGAAAGATTTCAAAAGAAAAACAGATAGTAAAAGTGGTAGACAGCCTTCAGGGTGAGTCCCAAATTGCTGCACCGGTTATCATAAACTTGGGGGCTATTGCCAGTAAAGGTCGATGCAGATGAGATTTATGGTGGAGAGATTTTTAAAGGTTTCTTCTTGTACTCATGATTATGGGAGGTAATTTCTATTACAAGCTGCTCCTTTTTGGATGCTTCCCCTCCCTAAGTGCCTTTTTGTTTGCTTTTACATTATGATAATCGTATGGTATTCTATAGTTTCTCATTATTTGGGGGTTAGAGGTTTCTTTCAGGTTTAGAATCATGATGAGAAACCAATAACTGGATATGCTAAGAAGCACTAACACTCTTGGTGTTAAAATATTGTGTCCGACACGTGTCGATTTCTTTTATATATTTTGACTCCAATATGTTTTGGACATTTTAAGTAATTTTGTTATTTTTTAATAGGGTTTGTAGTATAAATTAAAGAAAATTTGGGTTGTTTTAAAGATGTAACACGATTCATTTATATTGATTCTCTATAAACTTGTATATTGCTGCTTCTGAACCTTTTATTTGAATTAGAAAACAAGAATTTTAATATATATTAACAAATTATAATTTTAGTCAGGATGTCCCCAACACATCAGTCAATGCCCATTCTTATAAACCACATCATTTAATATAATATATCATCACCCAGTGGCTTTATTATTTACCCCTTCAAATGCTTTCAAGATTAAACTGATTGCTTATTTTTGTTGTGGAGCTTAGGTTATATTGGAAATAGTGATGCACAAGTCTTTCCAGCTTTCATATCTGCTCCCTGCTTATGGTTATATTGATGTGGACTCTTGAAAAACGTTTAGCAACTCAAGGGTAGAACCGCTGTTATTATATGCAAGATGTAAACAACGAACTAGTGATCAGGCTTGAATTACAGGATCCAGGTATAGTCTTTATGATATTTTGACATTTATGACTTAATCAGCGGAAGTTGCACTGTTTTTTACATTTTCTTTTCCAGCTTGATTATTCAGGTGTCAGTATGCATTTGTCGAGCAGTAGGGACATGGTAGCTGTATAATGGTTTCTGAATGATTAATGTTTGATGCAATTCAGCCACATCACTTGATCCAGAGGTTGCTCTGCTGCAAAGTTTATCAATTGAAAAGGCAGAGGAGTTAACAGAAGTAGGAGGTAATCATCCAAGTATAATTGAAACTGTGTTGTTCCTGCTTGCCTTTTCTGTGTATCATTTTCTTGATTTGTGATATGGCAGAGATGTGTGAAGCATGGCTATTGGTGGTTTAGATGAAGGTTCTTAAGAGAATACAAGATTCCTGTTTATTACTTTTTCATTGTCCATTGTGAGCACTTCTGAAATCTCCATAAAGCATTATGATTTATGGCATTCTACATCTGTTACTGATGATACTCCTTTATTTGGGATATGGTTCAGAGAAAATGTAAGGCTGCATGCAATTTTTCTTGAGGATGAGTTTTAGTAGAATACCATGGTTTAGTATAAAATGAAAATGGTCTCTTTGTAATATGCACGTATAAGGTTGAATATAATTGAGCATCTTCCAAACTCTAAATGGGATAAATCCCAGTTTGTGGAATGAAAAAAGGGCTAAATGGTGATCTAATTTTTCCATAGAAACATTTCTACCTGTGACCTTACGGTCAGAACAACGGTGATCTAATATTTTCATCGAAACATATCTACCTGTGACCTTACGGTCAGGAAAAGCTAAGTGATTTTCTTGTTGTTGTATTATGAAGTTTCAACTATATTAAATCCCACTGGAATCCCTTCCAAAAATGAATCAATCTTATCCAGTCAGAAACCACTAACATCCTTGTGCGTCAACTGACTAGTTTGCTATACATTTAAGATAGAAAAAAAATCAGAATTCTGAAATTAAGTAAACAACCAAGCTTGATATAAAGAAAATACAATAGGTTTAGCATGTTATTATGGGATGGTTACCTTGCATAAACCGAGTACTAGAGCCAATGGGTGCTATGACCAATTGAGACTGAATCACCACGAAGCTGTGCTGCAGCCTGTTCGCCTCCTAAGGGAGCAAATTTCCCTAAATGCTTGTACCTTCAATATTCCACACTCAGTGAATCAAATTGCATCAGTTAAATCCGCAAGATAATCTTTTTCCTACTCCATCCTCACTTGGTTCGCATGGAGATTTATGGTTAAAGCTCTTTCAAATTTTGATGAACCCCAACTAATAGAACTGATGTTTTTTTTATAGGAATGCTCTTTTAATATCATTTTCGTATTGGCTAAAGCTAGATCTTCATGAAACATTCCTTTTCCAATCAACTCAAAATGAAAAGTGGGTTGGATTGGATTTATGCCCAAAGTAATTCTTGTCAAGGAGATCTCTGCTGCTGAAGCTTCAAATAGAGGATTCTAAATAGTAAAATCTATACGTATTTGTTTTCTGTGCATTAATTTTTATTTCAAGCTAGAGAAAGAAAAGAGTTGGCATCACCTGAAGGGATGAAAATGGTGGCGTGCGGTTCCCGTGATCCTAATAGGACCTTCAGGATCCTTTTTGCACTCCATACGATTAAAACAATCAGCAAGATAGGCACCTTGCTGAGCAGCTACATAAAATTGTAAGTTCACGTGTAACAGGAAATGAGAATTTTAAACTGAAGGCAAAAGAAATAGAAGATGTCAAACAAAACAAATGTTTTAAATTTACCTATGCTGTTGCTAGGAAATTGTTGAGCTGGGAATCTACCTCTGAAAGAACGGACTTATACTTTTCTATGTCCATTGCTATGGACTGCCGCTTCTCAGCATTCCCTTGGGTACTTCTCAACACGTCAATGATGCTCTTAAACTGCTTCCCCTTCATGTATATCTCCACCTGAGGGTACCTTTCACATGTCTTTCAACTCCCCTTTGTAACCTTTCAAATTTAGTCGACAACTCTTGTTCTTGTCCGCCTTGCTAAAGATTTCTGCAATGTTATCCTATAACTTATTACCATTAGGCTAATGGAATTTGTTTTAGGATCCCCAGAAGAAAAGTTTCTCTGAACTGTAAACACTAAAACGTCTAATGTCAAATGAAATGCATAGAAATTTACCGCCATGGTAGACATATAAGAGAGCACGTAACATGACTTTGCGTTGATTGATGGTGGCACAGTCACCTAAAGCATATATGAAATCAGTTCCTTCTACCCTCAGCCATTCATCAATGGCAGACATACAGCTGTTCATCTATCCTTGCAGTGAAGGGTTACCAAGAAGAAAACTGTAAAAATTGGTTCGACAAATATATGAACTACACCTTGAATGAATGTTAGAACACCATCTCAATGTAACCAAAATCTTAGTGATGAGGAAGAAACTGTTGTGTAACAGGATTCAGTACCTGACCAATTTGCTTCACGAACTCATGACCATGGGGTGAGTTCCAATACAAGTGGACCAAACATCCATCCCATACAGGGTGGATCCTATCTCGCCGGTTGTTCTTTGTTTTGTAAAAGTTTCGTTATCTGTTACTTCAGTAACCATGGATCCTAATTTCACATGAAAGCCATTTCTTTGGACCTTATCTTCTGCAAAATCTGTTATTCTCTTACAGGACCTGAAAATAAATATATACAGATCAGGAAAAGCGCCTAAAGTAAACATACACAGATAAAATAGACTATAGTAGAGGAAGCAACCATGAGAATTCTGATCAGGTAACTCACATGTTCAATATATGGTCAGCTGCCTCGAGAAGTGCTAATGCTGACAAGACTCTTAAGGGAAGGATAACGCTCGGCCAAGTCCTCTGTCACAAGGTCATGCAACTCTGTCACAAATTCCACCCCAGTGGGCCAGCGCAGACCACTACAAAATGCAGAATCTGCCGCCTCTGTTCGCCGCACATGTTAGGAAGGCCTGCCCTCTTGAAGCAGTGAATCACAGGCCTCCTGATCCTCTAAGCATCCTCTATTTCCTTCAGGAAATCGCAGTTCTACGCAACACCAAGTGTTGAAGGTACTCGCTCAAGCTCCCATGGGTATGACCAAAGAATCATAGTCGACGCCGAATTCTTCTTCGCCAACTGAATTTGCCAATTGGCTAGTTTTGCGGTGAACTTTCTTCTGTGCAGGATCGATCTTGTAGCATTTGGCTTCTCTGACCCGAACCATCACGTTCTTATTCTTGACAATGTTGAGGACAGGCTCCACAATGCTTTGTGCCTCCACGGCCTCGCAGGTAATGCTGGGAGGCAGAGGAGTGAAGGCAAAGTAGTTGCGAGGGGATATGAAGTGAACATCATAAGACGAGTTTCTTTAGGAAGCTGGTGCCTGCCCGACCAGTCCCAAGTACTACGACGTCCTCCTTGATTTCATTTGTCGCTGAATCACGTAAAACGCAGGCAGAGGCAGAAGGAGAGGAGGGAGGAAGGGAGAGGCGGGAACGTGACGGCTGCAACAAGCAGCAGCTTGGAGAATGTATGGAGGTCATTAAGAGCCCTCAAAATTCTCTGGTAAAACCAAAAGGATCGCACTTTCGAAAATAATAGGTAAGTGCCTCTTCGTCGTTCCCGTTGACAAATTCTGCATCTCCCATAATCGCTGAATAATCTTCCTCAATTTCCTTCACAGAAGTAGTCTTTTCGCGCAAGACGAAGGTGTTCCTCTCCATAACTAGTTTTCGCATAAATATTTACGAAATTTAAAATATCCCAATTGATAGATGAGGTATTACGTTAATTAAAAGATGTCTAAAAATAATCTTAAAATATAGTGTAGGGGCATTAAAGCGTAATAAGTGCAGAGAAACGTTTAGGAATAATTTTTTATTAACTTTTGAAATATCTTTCAACGGATTGATATTTATTTGCCAACTTATTTTCACATAAGCTTATTAGTGTGTGTATATTTATGGATGAGATAATTATGTCATTAATAATATCCTCAGACTCCATTAGTAAGTTATTATATTCTTATTAAAATATTCTAACACAAGAATATAATTATTATAAGGTTAAAATTTTAAGATGATAGACCATATCAATTGGAAAATTAACCTTTTAAGGTCACTTCTTAACCATTTTATTTAAAGCAGGGGTGCTATAATTTTTATTGGAGTAATTTTTTTTTTTTAATTACAATCTTACTTTTACCATACCAGCCCGGACATTAATAAAATATTGGATAATAAAATCTTAATTTTTATTGGATGGATCAGGGACTGCATTTTTACTAATTTTTTCATTGGAATCAATGGTGAATCAGTTGGTTTCTTTCATGAGAAATGCGGTCTTCGGCAGGGCAAATTTTTGTCTGTGTAGATCCTGGTCCTTTGCTTGGAGTTCCTTCTTGGAAATATTAGGTGCACATCTTCGTCGGACGATGAATTCAAATACCACTGGAAATTTAGCAAAACCCACGCCGCCTTTGCTGATGGCATTCTTTGATTTGTTGAAGTTGATCGACATTCCATTGAAGTTCTTTATGGCTAATTCTTTAAAAGGTGATATCTTTATTTGCTTGGAGGACCAGAGATTGCCTATGACATTCGACTCTGTACTGGGTTTAACATTGGTAGTCCGGCTATCAGCAATATGGGAGTTTTCCTCAACTTTACAAGGCTTTCTGATTAAGATTCTAAATGCCTAATTGATTATGTTTTTAAGAGGATCAACTTTAGAGAAATGGTTGGTTCTCTTTTGATGGTAGATTGTAGCCCATCATCTTGGTTCTGTCCAATGCGCATGCATATTGGTTTTCTTCATTCATCCTTTTAAAAAGCGCCTTCAAGTTGATTGATGCGATCATCAGATATTTATTATGACATGGCTTGTGAATATTGTCTGTTTTATCACACAGGCGTAAGGTTTTGTTACTGGCAAATGGCCTTCACCGCCCCCAAAACGCGTTCCTCAGAATAACACAGTGGCGGTATAGCATGGCAAGATATTTTCTTTTTTGGCCTGTGACTACTTCACAGCGTCTCCAACCATACACGAGCCTCAAGGTTATTTTCTGACGAACCCCCCACAGGCTCCCAGGATGCGTTCCCCAGAGTGGCACAGCATGACAAGATATTATTTCCCGGTATCTCCAGCCATACACAGGCTTCAAGGTTTTCTCCTAGCGAACCCCCCATAGGCTCCCAGGATGCGTCCACAAGGGAGAGGTATCCACACCTTTATATGGCACGCTTCGTTCCCCTCTACACCCGATGTGGGACATCACATAGACCATTTACGAAAGTGGCTTGGAAGGACGTTTGTAAAACCAAGGATGGAAGGTTAGGTATTAAGAATACCCTATCCTAGGATAAAGCTTTTTTCTTACATCATTTATGGCGCATTATGGATGGAAACCCTAACTCCATTTAGGTCTATTGGGGTAGCCTCAATCACATTAAGCATTGCTGTATTTGGACGATTAAAATACCGTAGTCGATAATGTTGAGCTATCAGAAGATTTTGAAACTCTACCCATTGATTAGTCCATATATCGAACACATTATTAAAAATGATAAGAGCACCGTTCATTATATGAATTACCGGGACCTTATTAGGCCTCTTCTCTCTTTATCCCTAACACATTTTACTCTTGGAATCGACCACGGCTCTAATGCAAAACTCACCTGTGTTATTTATGATAACTCGTGGAGGTGGCCCCCCATTGACCGCGTTGTAGCCATGAACTCCATTATCAACTTCTAGCCGGATTATAAGATGACAATTGAGACGGGTGGTTGCACCATTTGGACCTTGGAGTTGAATGGGAAGTTCAGAGCACATTCGATTTGGCACATTTTTTAACCCTGTTTTTGTAGTGTTCCTTGGCACAGGCTGATATGGGGCAAAGGCACCCGCCCTTTCATGCCTTTATCTTAGGCTTGTTGTCAAGGGTAAGTTGAATACAACAGATGTCACTTTTTCTTACAAATTGTCACTGTATTTTGGTAAATCAGCCAGTGAGACCCATATCGACTTGTTCCTTGAATACCAATTCTTCTTATAATGGGGAAGGAAAGTCGCAGGCGAGTTGGTATCTCCTGACCGGTGAGGAGACTTGAAGATGGTATTGCTTGGGGTTGTGATTCAGTGGAAGGATCCTGAATGTGGTTACTTTTGGTGTATCATCATAGCGAGTTCTTTATTAAGTCAATTTTTTAAGTTGACCCATAAAAATAAGGTGTGTTTTGAGTTGAGCTGATTTATATATGGCCTGTCAATGGCCATATTTAAAACTTAAACATGAGTCTTAACTATACTCTTATCCTTCGTTGGTGGGATGGAGTCTGAAAAACTCATATATTGTTGTGTTGTCATCAGCTTCTTCTTTTTATTACCACGAGATTGGAGTTAAATAACAACACAATATTTTGATTCATTTACTGTTTTCTAATACGCAGTCTCTTGTTGTGTTCTGTGAATTATGTAAAAATTGTGTCAAATTCCCTGTATAGGAGTGCTAGTTGGTATGGATTGATTAGCTTTGCTCGTTTCATAGTCAGTACACTTAATGCAATATTAAGTAAGAAATTACTGTGTATTTTAATCATTCATAAAAGTTACAATAATTTTATCTGAAAATGCATTTAAATTAAAAGTTAATTAAATAAATGCTAATATTTTTGTCAAGTTATTTAAATAATTATTTAATTGTTATAATTCTTTTTTTAAATTTGATGTTGGGGAAATATCACGTCTCTCTGGAATTGATTTGCAAAATTTACTGTGGAGAAGTCTTGTTGCGTTTTTGGATCGCGGGGTCGCGTGCAACATAAGTGTTTGGGATAGTGAGATGTGGAGAAGGAGAGATTAAAATTAAATTTTACGTGAAAAGCTCCATGGGTGGAAGTCTTACAAAGTATAAGCTTTGGGAATATCTTTCCTTTTTCTTTCCTTGATTTCTCTTATTTTGAAAGGTTTTCTCGTTTGGAAGCTCGTGAACTCTTCCTCCTACTTGTCCGTTCTTCTGGGAAAGATGAGGAGAAAGGTCCAGAGGCAAGAGCCACTGTTGGGTATTTATAGGAGAAATTATACTATTGGGGAGAGGACACGTGGCAGCTGGCGTGTGGCCGAAAGACTGTCCACTGTCTTGTTAGTCATGCCAAGTGCATGAGGGAGCCGTCCACCTGGCCTGTTGTCCATGTCAGGAATAATGGCGTGTACAGGAAAACACGCTGTTGGCGCCGCTGGTAGGGCCTGACCATGTCAGGCATGTAGACTCTAGGCGTCAGTCTTGATTTGACTAGGCGAGCTCTGTAAAGACGGCATTTTGTAATCGTTGTAGGTTTCTTGAAAATCGATGAAATTGCTTAGTTGGCGTTCTCGGTCGTGTATGAGATAGTTCTCGTCTTTCGGTGGCGCGCCTTGTTTCTTTGTGAATTCGCGGACTCGTTGAAGAAAGGCTCTTGGATATTGTCTTTCAGAGGATCTTTGGTCCTTCGTGGAAGGTCTTCGGGTCTTTCCTTGACCTCTCGGACCTTTATTGCAGCTTTGGTTTTTTGGGACACTAACCCACGTTCTTGGGCTTATTAGCCCAGTTTGACGTAATGAGCTAACCTGGGTCTTGGACCTCTTGGGCCGCCCAGTCCTCTTGGTTCATGGATATATTCCTGGGCTTTTCACATGGGCCCTTCCTTTGGACCGTATTTTATGGGCCCTTACATCTATACCCAACAAGTCTTATGATTAAACTTTTGATTGTTTAATTTCTGCCTTGCTATATGTAGTTCATGTGCTTTGCAAATATTAATGATATTATCAATTTATCTCTTTTTTATTGTTTTAGTATTAATTTTATGTTATATAAAAGTTTGACAGAAATAATGATATTTTAGACAATTAAGATTTTGTTGCGTCCGAGTCTGACGGCCGTACGCTGGTGATGATGTCACGTGGACGGAATCAGTTGCAACATAAAAGATGAGGGGTGAGATGATTGAGCGAGAGTGGTGAGCCACTGAGTCCGAGCGGTACGAGCGAAAGTTAAGTCCGAGAGGGTGAGAGACAGTGAATATAACACAGTTTTTACGTGAAAAACCCGCCTTTGAATCAGGGAGAAAAACCACGAGGCTCTGGGCTTAGCAAAGAGTTCCACTATATGAGTATAAAGAATACAAGTTACAGTGTTTGCCTTTTTTTTCTTGAGCTCTTTACAACTTAGAGAGCCTCTGAGGAATGTGAAAATGCTCTCAAGAAAAGATAGATCGATCCCCTGCTTCATGTGTGGAGCTGGGTATCTATAGGAGAAAATATGACCGTTGGCCACTGGGGCCCACTGGCAGTCCGACCACCTGCTCCCATGACGTGGCCACGCGGTGTCAGGCACGCTGGCGTACGCCGTAAGCTTTTAGCTGACAACGCCGTTTTCAGTCTTACTTTGTCAGAAGTGTCAGTCTGCGATGTAGGCTTTTGAGGCGACAAGCTATGTTCTAGGGACCTGTGCTAGTTGAAGTGATGTTCCGTAGGCTTTACGCTTTGGAGCTACAAGTGCTGAGCTGGAGTCCTCGTCCCTTGATAGCCTTCATTGCCCTTTTGATGAGTACGCGGACTTGTGCGCCGCGTTGCTCACGTTCTCGGACTTAGGAAGGTTCTCGGACCCTTCAGGAATGTTTTCGGACTCTTCGCATAAGTACTCGGATCTGTGAAATGTCTTCTGGTTCTACCTTTTTGGGCCTTCTGGGCTTTTTCATTGGGCCTTGCTTTTATGGGCCCCGGGTATTGGAACCCAACAGATTTATATCTTAATTATATAAATCATTCAATTTATATCTTAACACTTAAACTTTTAATTATAAGTCTTAATTTAACAATTAAGATAAATATTTTTTGTAATATGCAATTATGTTGAGCTTATAATGAGTAGATGCCAAATAATTTGTTAGCTGTATGAATTCAATTTTATGCTCAAAAAATAGTTTACGATCAAATAATAGATGGGCTTTGATAGATACGATAATTTATGGGCTGGCCAATAACTTTATCTATCAAAGGAAAAATGGCTTAAATAGTGATGGCTTATAAGAAGATTCTCTAAGTCCATAATTTAAAAAGTGTGGCAATTGATCTAAACAATTTAACCCAAAAATATTTGATAATAAATAGATATTAATAAATAATTAATAAACTATTATCGTACTAAATTTAACAGTTCTTTATAATTGTAGAAATATAACATTAGGGGATAATCCGATTAGCATTCATATTATAAATACACTCCCCTGTCACGTGAAAAGGGGACCGAAATTTAAATATTTAGACATCTTGAATATATTTAGACAAGCAAGGTCACCCTCTTGCAAATATAATTTTCTCGCAAAGCCATTCTTACACTTAGAGGGCAATATTTTAAGAATTACATACCTCTTCGAGTGCATTTTATGGAGCCTAGTCTCACACTCAATTTCTTTTACTTGTATCAATGTATTTTTTTATTTATTTTAATAAATTTAAAAAATATATTAACTTGTATGTCAGAAAATATATTAAGGAGTAAATT
Organism: Nepenthes alata; assembly: GCA_028571085.2. Taxonomy (NCBI): domain Eukaryota; kingdom Viridiplantae; phylum Streptophyta; class Magnoliopsida; order Caryophyllales; family Nepenthaceae; genus Nepenthes; species Nepenthes alata. Next base: position 16,290 of record JAOVVI020005032.1, read on the forward strand.
TTATATATTTTTTATTTCTTATTTGTTTACTATAATATGTAAAATTTAGATTCAGAGTAATGAAGATTAGACCTATATTATACCTAATCAAATATCTAAATAAGATAAACTTTTAATTCATTTAATAATTTAAATTCAAAAACGTTGATTTAAACAATTGTTTTATTTTTCAAAATACTAAAAAAGTATTTACTTTTAGTTATCTAATATTAATTAGAAAATAAAGTTAAATTCAGTTATCTAATGGAAACTCTAAACTTATAATATGACATGACGATAGTTAATATAAAATTAATCTACGGCTGCAAAGCTTCATCAATAAAACCTCATATGAATATGCATAAATCAGCTTAAATATTAATTAAAAGGGTAAGAGTTAGAAATCTGTAAGTAGTAATTGTGGTTTTAAGTAGTTTTGACCAATGATGGAGTTCTTAAGAGCTCTCCAAATGAAGTTATACAAAGGGTATAATAGAGCAGTGTATGGGGTGAAGATGGCAAGTTCAGGATCCTCCAACTGAATCACAACCTCAAGCAGTACCACCTTCAACTCTCCCTAAGTAGTTTTGACCAGCTTCTTGCTTGACACTGCCGGTTCAACTTCTTCCTTCCCGTTTGCTGGATTCATAAAACGGTATTGAATAGCCAA
>JAOVVI020005033.1:0-16938 GCA_028571085.2 Nepenthes alata
TTTTCATAGTGGAGACTTAGGGTTTATATAGATGGTAGGGAGAGCCACCTTTCTTGGCCTAGCACTGGGTGGCCTTCTCTGAGTTTGTGAGCGTGACTGGCGTGATTTGATGGATCATTTTTCTTCTAAACAGTGCAACAGATATCAGATTATCTGCCTTCCTTTTATGTTCTCGTTACTGTTAGACTCTGTTGTTGGCGCTGAATCAGTTGTCGCTGAATCAGTTGTCGCCTATTTTAGAGGAAATTAACTTTTAGGAAAGCGTGTAATCATGGAAATGATCGTTACTTTTCGTGTATGAAATCGCTTGTCAAATTGGGACCTAGCCCGTATTAGGTTTACTGCCTTTTACGACATGCTGTTATAGTACTTCCACCCAATAGAAGTGTTGACCGTCTTGAAAGAGCGATGTTGGTCGTTTGTTGCTTGCTGGGCAGTCAATACTAACGCATTGACCGTCTAACGTGCGTTGGGTTTTTTTGAATTTTGGGCCTCTTTTTTATTGGGCCTGCCAGTTATGGGTCTACCTATCAAGTGTAAATTTTAAAAAATAAAAATTAGATTAAAGTTAGATAATTTAATTTGTTAAAACATATTTTCCCTTATTCTTTATATGTTCTAGTTGGGATCCACTTGCACTTGTTTTGGTTGCCCCATTCAAAGAATAAACTAGGGAGTTGAGCATCTTACTTATTTTAAGAAAATTATTGGATTAGAATTAAATTATCAAGATTTTATAATAATAAAAAATATTAAAAATTATTATGTTTTTAACTTTTTTATATTATTAATGATATTAAATATAATATTAAAAAATAACAAAAAAGAACTATTTAAAAAATATTACTTAATATTTAAATTTTAAGTATTAAAATTTTTAAATTTAATAATTTAAATGAAAAATAAAATTTTTTTATTATTATTTTTAGAGAAATAGGATCCCGACTCCCTAATTTACCATGTCATTGGGCTGATACCTTGTGCTAATTTAGTCCAGCCCACACCTGTGCTGACCCACTCCATCTCTCTCTGGTACAGCAAAATCTGCAACTCAGCCGTCTCCGTCCCGATGGATGCTCACCCGTCACACAGGAACGCCGCCGGCCGATCACGGAGCTCGCAGTCGCAATCACCATCGCACTCCGCCTCGGCCTCTGCCACATCTTCGATACACAAGCGCAAGCTGGCCTCAACAGACGACCCGGCCCGGCCATTCCCTCCGTCGTCCTTCTCAGCCGACACTCGAGACGGGGCTCTCACATCCAACGACGACCTCGAGAGTATCAGCGCGCGTGGAGGCGCCGAATCTGATGAAGACGATGATTCTGACGTCGCCGTCGACGACGACGAGGAGGACTACGATGACTCCTCGATGCGCACTTTCACTACTGTGCGTCTGGAGAACGCGGCAGCGGCGGCAGCTGCGAGGAGTACGAAGCTCAAGATGGAGAACTCGGTGAAAGTTGAGACTCCTGAGCCGACGAAGGACGCCGGATCTGGCGGATCAGGTGCTGCTGGCTCCGTTGCTGCTGCGGCAGCCTCGGGTGGGGCTCTGCCAGGGATTGTGGTGAAGGAGGACACGGTGAAGAATATATTTACGGAGAATATTCAAACTAGCGGAGCTTATAGTGCTAGAGAAGAGAGCTTGAAGCGAGAGGTATGGTTCTATTCTCCCCCGAAATGTTCTAGTACTCTTCTAGGAGATCTCACATTTTCCAAAGATCTAGACCATGACAAGCAGAACTTGAATAAGACGCACAGCAATGTTGATACAGGCTAAATCCAGGGCAATTTTACTCTCAGAAGTGTGCTTTACAGTAATGGTTTCACTTTTTTTGAGGGAGGGTGGTGGGGGCACGGCCGGGGATCAGTAAATGGTCTGAGATTAGATATGCCATTATTCATTATCAACAAGTGATGTTCCTTTATTTTTTCTCGAAGCAATATGACGTCTTGCGGTTCATTTTGCACACAAGGGCGTAAGGAATTTGCGTAAGGTTGGAAATCAATATGAATTTTAACTCCATGATAAGCAATTGGCATAGCTGCGGCTACAGTTCATTTCCCAATGTCAGGAGACTTCTTCACTTCTGTGATTAATTGGGATGAACTTGTGATTGGTTTGAGTGATGCTTTCTGCAATCTGTCTTTCATCTTTCAATAGTTTCATGTAGCCATCCGTGCTCATCTTGCAGGAGGAAGCTGGAAGACTAAGGTTTTTATCTCTTTCAAATGATGGTGTTGATGAGCATATGATTTGGTACATAGTCTACCTCTATATATACATGCATCTGGTTTTTACTTAGCAAACATTATACACCAGTCAGTGTGAGAGATTTTAGCTTTCAAATTGTAAAGCAATGCTTGTTTCCAACTTCTAAGGTTAATTGGGTTGAAGAACATATTTGCCAGACAACTACCCAAGATGCCCAAGGAATACATCGTTCGGCTTGTTATGGACAGGTAAATCTGATTTGATTTGTACGAGCTCCTTTAGAATGAGGTTGTTTAAATCCTTGAAGCATTTGTCTGAATTGAAGGATTACATCCGTGTTGATGCTATTTTCACATTGCCTACTATTTCTCAAACTAATATATCGTCTTTTGTATTGGATTTGCCACAGAAACCATAAATCTGTCATGGTCATCAGACGTAATCAGGTGGTGGGTGGCATCACATACCGTCCATATGCCAGGTGAACCCCTGTCTAAATTGTGCCATCTTTCCTCCCAGCTCTGCGTTCCCATACCTGAGCATCTATTCCCTACCCTGCGCTATTGTTTGTAATTCTGATCTTTCACCTTAATGTTGTCTCCAGAATTATTGTCTACATTTACTTTTACTAGCGCCCCATGTTTATAAGTGTGCATGGGAGTTGTGACTTTTTTGTTGTTGTACAATATATCACACTGATGCTATTTGATAGATAGGACACTTCCCCAGCAGGGGGGTCTCAATATGTGTGGGTGTTTTTGTCTGTATTATTAGATGCCTTCTCTGTCATTTCACATATCTAATTCCATCTTTTGGCACTCTATAGTCAAAAGTTTGGGGAGATAGCTTTTTGCGCAATAACAGGAGATGAACAAGTAAAAGGTTACGGAACGAGATTGATGAATCACTTGAAACAGCATGCACGAGACTTCGATGGATTGACTCATTTTCTAACATATGCTGACAACAATGCTGTTGGTTATTTTATCAAACAGGTTGGATATTAAATCTTTATGTCTTTATCATCACAGTGACTTGTGGTTTGATTGTCCTTTTATGCTGAAGTTAGTGAGATGTGTTTGTTGCTTTTGTTGTTGGTTGTTATTATTGGTAAGTGCCACTGATTATAATCACTAGTGGAAGTATAATTATTCCAGTAAGTAAAGTGTAGTAAAACCATCAGTCGGATTTGACAGGAAACGTAGGGTAATTAATCTTTGATGTTAATCCTTGGCGTATTTTCTTCTAATAGAACCTCTGAATAGGTAAGTTGCCACAAAATATTGTTTAAATACTTACACATGTGACCTATGTGAGATATGTTTAGTTTTCTACTCCGTCTACAATGACCTGGTTATTGGATGATTTTGGATATTGGGAAAAGAGTTCATTAGAGAACTGCTTAGGTTCTTATTGTTTCTACATATGTAATAGTTTTAGCAAACTATATAACAGAAGGCCTAATGCATAAGGTTTACACAATGTGAGGGCTTGGGAGACTCATATATATGCAGTTTTTTCCCTTTATTATAGAGATACTATTTTCTTATTTTATTTGTAAATTCCAAGTCACAATAAAGCAATATTATTGTTAAGTCATGGTTAATCCTCTTTTACTAAACTTTATTTTCTTTTGATCACCACACACCAGCTATCCACTGTCCTGAAGTCTGAAACTTCCTAGGTTCTTTTTTTTTTTCCCCATTTTCAGATTCCTAACTGATTGGAATGATTCTATTATCTTATATCCTGGTGCCAAAACTATACCATCTTCAGGATTGAGCCCCCCTTCAACTCAGAAAAGGGAGTAGGAAAGGGGAGAAAAACTAAATTTGTGAATTTTGAGGATTAGAGAAGGTTTTACACCGTGTAAGTAGTTGATTGGATGTATCATGGTTAGTAATTCATTTATGAATCAATGACTTTTGCTACCTTTTTTCCCTCTTGCACTGTCCTTTGATTGCTGTGCATGGAGCAGCTAACTGTTGATTATTACGGATTCCGATTACCATTACCTGTAGTTTTTGCTTGTTTGCTTGTTGGATGAATCCTTCCGTGTGTTTTCTCCTTATATGATGGAGTACTTTTTACTGAATTGTGCTATTTTTTTTTCCTGTTTATATAAAGGGTTTTACGAAAGAGATCACCTTGGAGAAGGATAGATGGCAAGGGTATGGTTCGTACTTCTATAGAATACTTGATTATAATGTGACTGGAATTAATCTTTTGGATGAATGGTTGTGTATCATGGCTTCATTTCTCTTTTTTGTGGGCATGGTGGTTTAGCTCATTGTGTGACTGCTGAAATTATATATGAGCTAGCATGTTTGGATTTAAGATTGTCAACTGAACTTGTATGGCTGTCAATCATTGTTTTGGAAGCTTCATCTTGATGCTCTGATGTTGTTAAGAATGTGTGAATATCTTATACTTGTATAGGTATATCAAAGACTATGATGGCGGAAGTCTTATGGAATGTAAAATTGATCCAAAGCTTCCATACACTGATTTATCAACCATGATTCATTGTCAGAGACAGGTAAAAGTTTCTAGAAGGAATCCATTCTGTCAAATGTTGTCTGATATAAATATACAAATTCTTGCTGGTCAGTCGACGGTGTTGACAGAGTCAAATGAATGAACTTTTTTTAATTACTAATCTAGTATGAATATTTAGCAGTTTCATAGCATAAACAGAATTTTTCAGCTGTTTAGGGCTTTATTGGAAGAGAAAATGGGCAAATGATCTTATTAAAAAAATTGAAGAGGCCTGTAGGAATTTGATGCTTTTGGAATCTTGTTGAGCTACTCTTAGTAGTGTAGATGACTGTTGTGTTTCCAATAATCTATTGTTTCCCAGCATGTAATTTCCTGTCTTTGTTTTATTGATTATGATCACTAATATAAATTTCAGCCAATATATATCGATATTAGGCTTCCCAATATTGATATTTTTCGATACTCAATAATATCGCGATGTGTTGCCGTATTGGTAATTTATCATGATATATTGGCTGATATTTTACCTATATATCAGTCGATATGCAGTTTTGCTAGTTTACGATTTTTAGGAAATTTTGTTCAAATATATTCGATATCAATATTTATTATCTAATATATCCAATATGGTTGCGACTAATACCGATACTAACATTGATGTAGATACCAATGTTTCTGTTCATGATTATGATTGATCTTAATTTTCTGATCAGAGAAATATGCAATTATATTGTGTTATCTTTTGTGATATTAGGCCATTGATGAGAAAATTAGAGAGCTCTCCAATTGCCATACCGTCTACCCCGGCATTGATTTTCAGAAGGTAAGTATCATGGCCTTTAGCTTTATTACCTGTGGCATCTAGTGTTTTACAAAATTTATCTATTCACAGAAGCTAATGTTCTGTTTAGCAATAAAGTTAATGACATTATTGCAGTCATGTATTCAAAAGGTGAAAAACTGTATTTTTTTTTCTTCCGAATTTGATAGCCTTTTTGTTTTGGTAAGTTGAATTTGATCGTCATTGTTGGCAAACTGTCACTTGACTTCTGACCATGCGCTTGTATGACCAGAAAGAAGCTGGCATTCTTAAAAAGGTCATCAAGGTTGAGGATATTCCAGGATTGAGTAAGTTCTCTTGGTATTGTAAGCCTCGCTGCATTTTCATTCAATACTCGTTGACAGATCCACTTTGTAAAAATGGTTTTCTTTGTTCTGTTAAGATTATTGATTGTCATTCTTTTCTGTAGCTGAGTATTCATTGATAGGTTTTCCTTACTTTGAGATCCCATGAAGGTTTCCTTATTACCTGCAATGTCTTCTGTTCTCGTAAATGTATAGACAAATAGGCAATCCAATAGATATCGACAACTGAGTTAAATTATTTAAGCTTAAATAATATACATTACAACAACAATAACAATAAAACCTGATGTCCTACAAAGTGGGGTTAGATTATGAATTTGTTTTTGCCATTTTGCTTGATTAAGTGCAGTATATTGTTAGAGTTTAAGTATTTTTAATTCGTTTTTATCACATCGCTAAGTTTTTCTTGGTCTACCTCTTCCTTTTTTAATATCCAACTATAATTAATTGACATTTCTTTACCGATATTTCTACATGCCTATGTTTTAAGTGCCCGAGTCGCCTTAGGTGCTTTTTCTAAATCTTATTTTCTGTAAGTTCAATTTATAAATGGTTATGAATATTATCATTCCTTATTTTATTGTGTCATTCTACTCATCCATTTAAATAATCTCATCTCTATAATACTTAATTCTGTACATATTGTTGTTTGATTGTCTAATATTATGATTCATAAATTATTGCTGTTTTAATAGCCATTTTTAAAAACTTTTATTTAGATTTAGAGGTATATTTGTATCACAAAGCACACTTAATACAATTTTCAATTTTAATCACTCTTATATTAATCTTATATGTCTCATCATCATTCTTTTCTCTAGTTTCTTGAATTATGGATTCCAGCTATCCAAATATATTATTTTTAGAAATATATTTATCATTAATTTTATTTTTTTATGATTTTGTCTAGAATTACTAAATCTACACTCATATTTTGATTTTATTTCTACTGCCTTAAGTCCTTATAAATGAGCGTCTTTGTCCAACATGCTAATATTATTTTCTAAACCTAGACTGAAAAAAATATTATCTACAAATAGCATACACTAATGAACCTCATCTTAAATATCTTAAGTTTATCCATAACTAAGGACTCATAATAGGCTCTTGATGCTCTCCATCTTAATAGGAAAATCATTTGTGTTATATTATTTTTATGCATATATATTTTTTATTACATCTTTAATTTTTTTTTTTTCATTTTTCTCTAACACCCACCATAAGATTTGTCTAGGTACTCTATCATAAGCTTTCTCTAGATTAATGAAAACCATATTAAATCTTTTTCTTCTCTTTAAAAGATATATAGTTTCTGCGGTTGAATGTTCATGCATAAATCCAAATTGATATTTGATACAATCGTCTCTTGACTTCTCAATTAATGTTCCTAGAGTTTCACAGCATGACTCATTGCATTAATACCCTGATAGTTGGTATAAATTTGAAATCTCCTTTATTTTTAAAAATAGGAACTAAAATGCTTCTCCTCTGTTCATACTTTGAATCATTTTGACTAAGTTAGTCAATCAATTTGAAATTTCCTTCATTAGGCTATCTTTTATTTCTTAAAATCATTTTGAATAAGTTAGTTAATCAAATTACTCCATACTTTCCAAAATATTTCCTAACTTTAATAGGTATTTCATCTTGTCTGTCAATTTTCTATTTATAATTTTTAGCGCATACTTCACTTCTTGAATTCGGATTTTGGGAATCTCCATAGAATTTCTATTAATTTTCTTCTCATTAACTTATAGATCTAGTTCTTTTATGTTTTTGTTGAATAGTTTATTGAAATAGCCCCTCCATTGTTTTTATGTCCTCTTCTTTTGTTATATTCTTTTCTTTATCTTTTATACATCTAATATAACCTAGATACATATTCCTTCTTTCTCTAGCTCTTGCTAATTTGTATGCCTTCCCCTTTCTCTTTGTTTGTAGCTTAGCTTAGCACATATTATAAGCTGTGCCCTTAGGCTTATTAACCACTTTTTTGCTAATTTTTTAGTTTCTTTATATGTTTCAAAACTTTCCTTAGTCGTGCAAAAGTTGCCAAGTTTTATAGCATCCGCTTTTTGTCTTTAATGCCTTTTGGACCTTTTCATCCCACCACCCACCTTTTTTAGCTTTAACCTTTTTCCCTCCTTTTGATTCTCCTAAGATTTCCTTTGCCATCATCTTAATGGAATTTACTGTTCTATGCCTTAGGTTGTTTACGTCTTGATCATTCATTACCCAGTTGCCTTCAGAAAAAGTTTTATTTTTTTGTTATATTTTCTCCCTTAAAGTTTTACCATCTGATTCTCTGCCACTTAGAAATTTCAATCATTCTGTTACAATTTTTAGTACTTACATATTATACTAGGAGTCTGTGCTGGCTAGTTAGACTCTTACAAGGAATCTTACAATCTTTGCAACATGACATATTTATTTTCATTCGTTAGAAAGAAATGTGTTGCACTACTATTAGGTGCACTCTTAAAAGTTATTGATTGTTCAATTCTTTTCTTAAAGCAAATATTAAGTATAACAAGGTCGTGCAATATAGCAAATTCTAGAATCTTAATCCCTGAATAATTTTTTATCTCCAAAACCCAAACCCTCATGCACTCGTTCAGAAGTCTTATTATCCTTTGCTATATGACCATTCAAATCCCCTCCTGTAAAAATCTATTCATCTCCACCCTTCCTTAGCATCACACTATTCAAATCTACCCAGAATTTTGTTCTTGTTATAGTGAGCGTGCACTGATAACCTTTATCATTTCCAATCCTACAACTATCTTTATGTATATTATCCAATCTTCTATCCGAACTATTTATACTACATTATCTTTTAATATTATCCACTATAACATCTATCCATTCATATGTACCATAGTTTATAAGCCAATTTTTTTATTTCTCTTGATTTTCCTTCTATTCATCTAGTTTCTTAGATACAAATTATATTAATTCCTTTTCTTATCATTGTATGTACTACATGTACTCATATCTGTATGGGTTCCTATATTCCAGGAGGCTAGTCTAATTTTATTCTCTTGGACTAGTTTCTTAACTTGTCTATTCTTCCGTAGATCACATTTAGATTGAGCAAGGCACAGTGCATCACAAAAATGGTGATGTCCTAAAACAAATTCACCCATAGAAGTTTGTGACAAAATTTTGTGATGGTTGTTAGCTGCCTAATGCTACCCTCCTTGAGTTGGAAAAATAACAATATAGTATATATTTATATATGTAAATAAAAATGAGTGGATATAAAAAATCATGTGAAATTTTTTTTTTTGCAGTGGCTTTGAAAGGAAAAATGTTCCACAGAACTTCGTCCCTTCCCAGAATATTTGACAAATTGAAAATATTTCCCACTCAAGATGGCTGAAAAGATAGAAACTTCACCAATCACCCAACACTGGGCCCATAAAAAAAAATCGCCGACATTGGCATAAAGAAAGGAAAAATCTGCCAAAATACCGAGTCTTGCACTGATTTTTCCGTATGAAAATTTTTGAAGCAGATCTCATAAATTGGAGAAAATAAAATAGAGAAAATGGAGAGAAGGGAGAAAGGAGAAGAGAGAGGTAAAATGTGATCTGAGGAAATGCATAAGATGTGCCTTTAGCAGTCTAAATAGCAGTGGCACAGTAACTGAAAGGGTCACCAGTAGCCACACCTTGTCGGTCACAAAATATGCAGTAACAGCTTCCACAAATTGTTCTGTATTCTGTCAATCATATAGAAAACTTGCACATTGTTTTTCTTCTCAATCAACCCAAAATCTAGGCCAATTGACCCCAACTGAGAAAATATTGAGTCTAGAAGAAAAAAACTTTCTTCTCAAGTGGCAGTAAGTAGGCAAAACAACTCGAAACTAGGTTTTGGATCTCAATAACACTAGAAATCCTGTTTCTGAGAAAATGATCCATTTCTGATAGCTTAGAAACGAGGATAATTTAATGAAGTTGTGAATTTAACATTGAAGATGAATTTTCTTTACAAATTGAAGAACCCTAACCTAAATGAAGTTACCACTTGAGGAAACAGAGAGTTTATGGAGATGGATAAAAGGCAGAGAGACTTCCTCTTCTTCGAGAGTGGAAAATCTCTGCTATCTGAATTCTGAAGAAATACGGTAGGCGAGAGAATTACCTGGAGAGGTGACCAACAAGATTCTGAACACTATAGTTTTTAGTACAATAGTGGGACTTGATTTTATGCTCACGAATGAAGTGAAGTAAATCACTTGTGTTCCTATGAATTTCAAGAGCAAATTTAGGTAAATTGAAAGACCAAGAATCTTTCATCTCAGGGAGATAAAGGATTGATGCCAAGAACCATGAACTTGATTCGTGGAGAACGAGAATCCAAACACAAAGCCACAAGATAGCCAAGAAGCCAAATTTGAATTTATGGATATGATACCATGTGAATACAATAGTAGTTGTTTGATTGAATTAATTTTCATTGAGGTTTCTCTCCCGTTCAATAAGGAAATATTCCCTAATTGCAATATAATTTACAAACCCATCCAATCTTGTAATTATAGCCCTAATTCTAAACAAGAAAAGTAAATATTGTATAAAATTATGTACAGTAGATAATTCATACTGTTGACAATAATAATCGGCAGGTCATGGACAGCAAGCTAGTGCACTGGTGGTCGTCTTCTATGCTGGCTTCTTAGGACACCTTCAATGAATCGATTTCACTGAATACATTATTACAAAAGTAGTCTCAGCATCCTTAGGGAGTTTCAAAATTCCCCGACATGATCACATTTTCAAATTTGGTTAAGCCTCTATGTTTGTCCCTTTTTTTTTTTTTTCACTTGAAAGCTCAACGTGTTAAGTAGCTTCAATGTTTTTGAGATTTTTTGGTAGGTCAAAGCTTTTTTGTTCATTTAGAACGTTAGTTAGTGCATTAATATTGTTCATGCAATTGCAACATGGAATACGATAAGTGATATGTGATTGTGGCATTCAGGATAAAGTTCATTGCTTAAATGTGAGATTTTTTATTAAAGTTCTATTCATGGATGAAACTATTGATATCAGTCGCAACTATATTAGTATCAGATATATTGGATAATACATATTCGTATCGGTTACATCGGACCGACAAAAAATTTTGAAAATTATAAGATAGCAGGACTATATTAACCAATATTTGCATCAACGGTTTATTTCTGACTCAGCAGACCTTTCTTGTGTTGTTAGGCAGGATGCTTGTGATACAAATCTAAATTGCCTCTATCAAATTTTTTTTATAACCATGTCTCCATCTTCAATTTACAGAGAACACATTTATCATCATAAATTATTGTAAGATAGGGTCTCACGAGAGGATTGTGTGCAGTACACTTTCAGCTTATCCTGATAATATCATGTCCCCGCCATATGAATGCATCCAAATAAAGGAATCCTTTGTCTAGGACGTTACTTCTATTTGTAAACTTGTTTGATGCTTAGGCTGTTCCATTTTTGTTCATTTGCATCAATTTGATAGTTGTGTAGTTTGCTTGAGAAGAATTCTTCTGTTGTAGACAAAAAGTACTTATTGATACTATTTCTCCAAAGTTACAAATGGAGTTGATGTGTAAAAGAAATTCTGATTTTTTTCATTATTTCTCATATATTTCAGTCCATGTGTTACATTTCATTTGCTGCATTATTTTACACAGATCTTATTTCATAAATCATCATAATGGACGAAAATATCTGTATTCGTCACGGCCATGCTAGTGTTGGCAGTATCAAACGATATGTATTAGATGTGAATTTTTTTTTGCAAAGTATAATGGAATGGATTGTGGGGGGAAATCAGCCAAGATATTGACTAGATTGTCAGATATTTTGAATATTGGCCAAATATATTATCGATAAGGTGACATATTAGAAAGATGAATGTACAGCTTGCAAAAGATTTTGCTCATGCTTGGCATGGAAGGCATTACACTACATATTTTGCTATTTCGAGTAAATATTATTCATGCTTGATGCATTATTTGATAGTATGTTTGGTGCGTACCTCTATCTATTGAATGAATGTCTGATATTATGCTTTGATGAATATATAGTATTGCATCAAATGTCTGTTGTCATCATAAAGTGAGAGAATGTTAGTCTAAATTTTCATTAATTATTTTGATGATAATAATTATATTTATATTTGTTCATAACAATAATAAATATGTTCATAATGGACCAAATAGAATCTAATTGGACTTAATTGTGTTATACCCATGAATAAAATATCGATATCGGTTGTGATCATATCGGGATCAGATGTATTGGATAATACGGATTGGCATTGGATATATGGGATTAAAAATTTTTTCGAAAATCATAAATTGATAGAGTCGTATCGGTAAATATATCGGTTGTATCGTCGAACGGAAAATGGCAATATTATCCCAGTATATGAAAATATAGATATCAAGGGACCTAATACTGATATATAGTTGCGGATATGTGTTTTATCGGATAATATTTGCATCAATGGTTGTATCAAAGTGGGACCCTGTTGCCTACAATTAGTAATTCTTCCTCTTTTTACCCCTTTGAGTAAAGCAGGTGCATGCTTTTATTTATGTGGTTTTGTCTAATATTTTGCAATTACGATTCAAGTTACTGATGGATGCCATGACAGGAGAGGCTGGTTGGACCCCCGACCAGTATGGCCACTCCCGGTTTAAAACATTGAATGATTCCGGAGACGGAGCATCAAATCAGAAATCTCTGACTGCTTTCATGCGTTCTCTTCTTAAGGCAAGTCTCTCCCACTTTACCATTGGCCTTCCGTAAGCAATGTCTGGTTGCCTGCATCAATTATGCGGTAAATTTTCAAGATATGCACATTGTCATGTAATTATCATTTAGTACACTCAGTGGCAATATTCATTCCTTGATAGAGTTTAGCACAGGTGATATTAATAACCGGTGTTAGGCATTATAAGCTAAAAAACACGGATACTCTCTTGGGGCTAAAGTGTTGGTATCTAACACGTCGGACACCAACACACCCCGATACCTGTCCCAACAATTTTAATTTTTTTTAAAAATTACAATATGTTCTGACATGTTCAGACACGCTTGAGGCACGTTTATGACACATTTGTTTGAAATTTTTTCTGATATTTTATATCTTTTTACAATTACCTAGTATTAAGCGGTGAAGTTAAAATGTAGATATGGATTAATATATAAAAAAATTATTATACAATGTTATCTTAATTTGTTAAGTTATATCATTATTATTGCTTAACTGTAATTTGTTGAAGATGTTATAATATAACTTATTTATTTGATTCAATTGCGTACTTTCTTAATAAATTTTGAGGTAAAGAAACACCAATTATGCATATTTGTTGCCAATTTAACATAAAATGCTGTTTTTTTATTGATGAGAAAAAAATAAATTATAATTTTTGTTAATGTATCTCCTGTGTGTCATCATTTCTTAAAAAATTGTATTTCGTTGTGTCGTGTCTGTTTTCTATATCGGTGTCTGTGTCCGTGCTTCTTAAGACTATAAGCACTTCTGTGTGCTTTCAGCTGCGATGATAAATCTGTTTGCTACTTCGGTTGCCAATTTAATGCTATCACCTTCGTGGATCTGAATCTAGGACATGAGGGTATACTATTGGTTGCTGCATATTTTATATTGGGGTTAAAAAAAACCCAATTTTTTGTTCTTTTAATTTTTTTTCTACTTTTATTCTATTATTAATCTCATTCTCGTGTTTATCTAATTCCAATTTATTCCAGGTAAAATTTCTGGCTAAATTTGCCATATTTTTAGTAGTAAGTAGTACGCATGTGATGCGGGAAAACTCTATTTAGGGTGCATTTTAGAAAATTTTTGGCATATACTACCATGGTACTTGGAATATGGTAAAATCGGCATGAAATTTTATAAAGAATGAATATGGCACTATGTTAAAATTAAATATGAAATTTGAAAAAAAAAAAGAAAATGATATGCATTTTAGAAATTTTTTGGCATATACTACCATGTTACTTGGAATATGGTAAAATCGGCATGAAATTTTATCAAGAATGAATATGGCACTATGATAAAATTAAATATGAAATTTGAAAAAAAAAATGAAAATGATATTTGTTTTAAATATTTTTTTACTAATTTTATTTTCTATTGGTACAAATGTTATAATCCTTTATCTTAAGCACCAAAACTTATAATCCTTGTTATTAAATGCTATTCTGAAAGGTATAATACTCAGACTTAGAGCTAGTTGTAATAGCTGTTCCCATAGCCGTCATAGGCCTCACATATTGGAATGTATGTGAAAAAGACTTGGAACACAATAAATAAGAGCATTGTAAGCGTTGGAACTCTTTTCGTTTCATCATATTGCATGAGTAAATACACAACAAATATTAAAAACAATGATATCATTAATATTTAGAATTCACACCTACATAAAATAATAAGATGATGGAAAGACATGAGATGGTTTTGAGGCTTCAAAAGAAGGCCACATGAAGCACATGAAAGGAATTGTGAGTTGAAGCGGGAGGAAAGAAAGGAAGAGATAAACTTATAAAAAATTTAAAGTAATGTGATAAAAAAATGATTTTAAATTTTTTGATATTAGGAAGATACTGTATTAAATCAAACAAAATTAGAAAAGCAAATTCTTATAGTCAATCACACTGAAGGTTTTATTAATGTCTATTGCATCCGGTCGCACCTCATCCCAAAGTGCTGTTATGTTTTTCCCAGTGGGGAGAGTTCTATATTCATATAACAGTTAGTATTAAAAGTTAGGTAAATTAATGATAAATATTATATTAAGTGATTTAAAATGTTATTTAATATTACTACTCATTTACCCAACCTCTAATCTTGAACATTTAGTAAATTTAAGAGTTTCTTTATTGGAAGAACCATAACAGCTGTGCTGCTTCCCAATCCCTAAAAGAAAAATGAAAGGGAAAAAAAAAATCAAAACCGCTGAAAAGCAATACTTTGAGTAAAATTGCTTGAACAGAAAACCTCCCAACTTTCTCTTGTTTGAGCATAGTTGTTTATTTCTTGATGATTTTTCTTTTTTTTTTCTGGGCTTCCATATAAGCAGTTTATGCATGAGCATCCTGATGGTTGGCCATTCAGGGAACCAGTTGATGCACGAGAGGTGCCGGATTATTATGATATCATCAAGGATCCCATGGGTAAGGATTTCCTTCTTATACTCTTATCTCAAGAATCATAAAAACATTCATGTATTTCACACTTTAACCACTACAATCTTGGATAAAAATATCAATATTGGTTTCTGATGTAGGGAAGGAGAAAAGTAGGGAAGAGAGACAAAGGGGTAGAGGTAAGAATAGAGGTTAGAGGGAGAGAACAAGAAAGAGAAGAAACTAAGGGGGAGAAGTGAAAGGAGGTTACAAATACTCAATTGCATTCAATTTTTTAAAACATTTATTCATTTAATGGTTCAAATAATAGAGTGTAGGGTCTTTATAAAGAAAATTTTTCGTTCTAAGATAATTTAATAACAAATTATATATTTCTAAAAATAAAAGAAATCACAATAAAATCATGTAAATAAGAGTAAATAAAATCAAACTAGAATCTTACCCAATAAGTAAAGAAAATAAAATAAAATCTAATAAAATTATAATCTCTTCTAATTAGAATCTCTTGGAATATTTGATGTCTACATAAATTTTCTCTAGGTGGTTGGAACTCGACTCCATCGAGTGAAATTGCCATAGTTAATCTTCCAACTACAAGCTAAGCGGTTGTGCGATCTTCCGCCGACGATAATAGACACGTGTAAGTGGAGGCCGAAAGCTGACGGAGCTAATAATGTGTCCGGAAGGAATTGGATTTGGGCCTGGAGAGGTGGATTCCTGCTTACTCTGATAAAACTCCAAAAGATTTGGGTCTAATTGTTGAAGTGCCTATCGAGAGATCCATGCATTATCGGATTCTGGTCGGTCAACCCAATGGACAAAAAAACGTTAAACCGTTCCATCCCTAGTAAAGATAATCTACTCATCTAGAATAGCATCAATTTTATCGTTGTGTGCCGGTAGAGGCACAAGTCGGATTGGGTGGGCATTCAAGAAGTGGTGCATTTATGGACACGTCAAAGGGATTAGCAGGCGGGGAAAAACTACCGTTATAAGCAATTAAATCTTTAACATTGAAAGTGCAATGAAAACCAAAATGAGATGGAATGCCAACAATATATGTATTTGATCCAATTCGCTGTAAAATTTTAAATAAACTAGTTTTATGAGCCTGCAATTTAGAGACGTGCCCGGGTAGGCGCCGCTCTGGTCTGATTCGAACCATAACATAATCTCCTATATTGAGTTCAACATGTCTTTTATGTGAATTAGTGTGAAGTTTGTATGAAGTATTGCTTGCCTCCAATTGTTTATTGATCTTGATGTGTAAAACATGAAAGTATTGTGCAAAAGTTTCGGCCGTCATGGGCACACTAACATGTGGAGATATCGGGATAAGGCCCAATGATTTTCGAGATTTGTAATCATGCACAATTTCAAATGAACTCATACCTAGGGATTTATTGAAAGAGCTATTATATGCAAGTTGGGCAGTAGAAAGGATCAAATCTCAATTCCTAAGATGCTCTTGGATCAAACAACATAATAAGTTACGTAAATTTTGATTGACAACTTCAATTTGACAATCTGTTTGAAGGTGGTATATAGTGAAAAATTTTAGTTTGGTACCAACAGTGTACCACAGGGTCCTCCAAAAATGGTTGATAAACGAACATCACTATCAGAAACAATACCCTTAGGAAGACCATATAATTTGACAATCTCAACGAAGTAAAAGCGTGTAACTCGAGAAGTATCAACAGTCTTGCTGCAAGGAAGGAATGAATTGGGTCATTTTAGAAAAACAATCTACAACGATAAAAATGAAATCATGTGTTTTAGGGATACGTGAAAGCCCTAATACAAAGTTCATGCTTACGTCTTGTCATGGACCATTAGGTACAGGTACAGGGGTGTAGATGCTAGTGTTTTGCTTTGTGTGTTTGGCTAGCTGGCATGTTTGACAAGTGC
>JAOVVI020005034.1:0-15637 GCA_028571085.2 Nepenthes alata
CCACTGTATAAACGGACATTGACAAGATCGACGCCTTTTCCATAAGGAATGCGCTATATCTTCCCAATTCCTGCCAATTGGAGCCTTCCAATGGTACTATATGCGAAAGGAAGGCATGTAATTTGAAAAGCCGCTACCCGCCAGATAAGGAAGTAATCCCAACTAATTAGACAACTCATGCCTTCCTCACAAGGAAGTTGCCTAACATGGCACAAGGGATCACACCTTCCAACTAATTAAGATCACCATGCCGCCATTAAAGTAAGCCCTAGAGTCCTCACTCAGGGCATGCCTACTACTACGCTTTATACTGCACTGACTTACGTCAGTCTGCTACATGAAAAAACATACGCTCTCAACTATGCATTCCCCGAATTATTCGTACTCTCTCTGCAAAGCATCCAAACGCACTGAGAGAAAAAACACAAATCAAAGTCATACAATCGCTCTTCCTGTTGACAGACGCCTACTGCCTTCACTCACCATCCAGATTCAAGAAGACGGTCTTACCTCTCTTTTATCTGAAGATCCACACACTCTTACACTTTTCCTCTCAACTCTCATTTTCAATTACCTTCCCAGATTTCGAAGGCTGTTTACTAACATGAGTGTCGAAGCATTTTCGGTGAAACAACTTCCGCCGACACACTGACCTCCTGTTTATTTAGTGGTATGCAAGATACCAACTCGGTGAACAAAATCGAAACCAGTCAAGCAAACCAATCCAAATCTATTCGACGTTCGAATCTAAGGACACGTCAAAACCCATATTAAAAAAAGCCCCAAAAAAAAGCGTAAAATTTCTACTTCCCAAAATAAAAACCCCATACCTGGCAATCCCCTATGCATGCCTTAGCACCACTCTCCAAACGCCGCCTGCCTTTGAGTCACCACCCATTTCATCTTCATTGTCATCCTACCTTTTGGACTCACCACCCATTTCATCTTCATTGTCATCCTATCTTTTCGACGACAATGGGAGATCTTCTGCAGGTCTATCGAAAGGAGGATGGGATGCATTTACAATCCACAAAAAGAAGACTATTTACTGCAGATATCGGTGAATCTAAAAAGGTCGGATAAACGCAGCCTCACCCCTGTTTATTATAGAGATTATTTTCGTAATTTAAACACGTGACCTTCAAATTACAAATTAAACCACATTTATGGTCAAGGCTCATCTTACTAAAATTATATCATGATCTGCTAACAGCTACAATGACAACATGCAAATCATGAAAGTATATCCCTCTCCTAAGAGCTAACAAAGATTGCACGAGTTAACCGGATAGAAACTCAAAAGACTAACATCTCTGAAAGTTTCTGTCCATTATACAAAGGTTTAGCATCTGCAGCCGGCAGATGAGATTGGCCATCCGAAGAATATCTGGAGCTTTTCCAGTCAAGTGTGTAGCCCACCAGTCGTAGATGTCAATTGAAGCACCAGGACCTGTCGATGTGACTGCTGGTATGCGTAACTGTGGACATTCATTAGCTCCACGAGCGGCCACCACTGTAGCCCCTCCCACGGTCACGGTAACCACTATGGCCTGATTGAACAACGGAAATCATAACACATAAATAAAGTCAGTACAAATAGGTAGGAACTGAAAAAAAGAAAAACACGATTCAATCCGAAGCAACTCGACACAAACTTGGCTGGGTTTGAGTAAAACCTATCATAATTGGGTGTGGATTCCCAACTCAAACCAAACCTAAGCATCGTGTGTGTGCGCGCGCGCGCTGTGGTTATACACTTCCCAACATACACATATGAACCCATATAAATATTAATGTTACCATCATATAAATTTAACATTTACATTTGATTTTGCTTTATGTAATATAGATTCTACTTTTGGAGTGACAAATATTTAATATGTTAATTAATTCTCAGTGAGCAGTTGAGATTTCAGTTATCTTATGAATTTAATATTAAAATTTTTTCCTTTCATGGTTGAGAGTACCTATAAAAAATTATTTCATGAGCTAAATTATGTTTAATGGATAATGAATTTTAGAAATTGTATTGTCGAATTATTAACAAACAACAATTCTAATATCAATTATTAAATTTGTTTCTTTAAAATGAGAAAAAAAAAGTTTTGGGTTCAGATTGGATTTAGGTAAATAACCCCAAATATAAGATTTTTACCCAATCCGAGGTACTGGTGGGTTGGGTTAGGTATGGATGCAAGAAGCCACGTCCAAATTAGACAAATTATTATCCCTAAGTATAGGTGAAGGATTGTGAATGAGTCACTATTAATCACTTGTACGAATGCAATAAAACTACAATGAAGGAAGGCTAATCCCCATAGTTCCCTCTCCCACCGCTCTAAAATGCTCCCCTCCCCTTTGGTGTGCTACTCATCATCAATAGCCCAAATTTCGTTAATGTCAATCTGATGCGGACATCAAGGAATTCTAAATTAGAAGTAAAATTAAAAGTTATTTGATTTTGATTTTATTTTATTTGACTGGATATTTTATTTTATTTTGTGAAAGATTTTTTTTTTTATTTTAGAAAATTATATCATCTTATTTTCTTATTTTAAGATAGCATTAGTTAGAAAATTATATTTGTCTCCTAATTAACCTAGGAGTAAGATTTCTCTATATAAGAATCATATCTTTAATATTAAAGGCATTATTGAAAAATTAAAAGAATATTAAGTGATTGTAATTTTCTTTATTTTACTAAACTCTACTTGTCTTCTCTCTGTTCACTTTTCATGTTTCTTCCCCTTCTTCCAATTTATTCTCCTTCCCGTCTCCTATTTCCCCTTCCCTGCATCACAACCACTAGTCAAATTTGAAAGAAAAAATCCCATCGCTAGGCCTTCATTCAATTCCTAAAAATATTTGCTAAATAGAAAATATTTTCCTAGAAATGTTTTCAACATTTTCCATATAAAATATTTTCAATGATAACTTCTCTTAATATTTTCAGTCATTTGAGGGGTATAAAAAATTTAGATTATCATATAAATTGATCAACAATAATAGATATTTGTGGTTCTCAACAATGACAGTATTTTCATTAATATTTTACAATCAAGAAAACATTTTCGGCCATTGATCTTGGATGTGATTTTCTAGCTAGAGGTGAGATCAAGGACATCAGCAACCGGTGACCAACAATCTGGTCAAGGGCATTATGAATCGGCAATGGTATCACCTTTAGATAAAAACTTCCATTAATGAGTGTTGATAGTCAAAAGTAAGTGAATGGACTCCGAAAATGACTTTCCATTTTGAAAATAAAAAGTCATTTTTTATAATTTAAGCTCATATTTTCTATTGAAAAGCAAAATATTTTTCATTGTTTACTAATTTTTTCTATATGTTCCAAATATCAAAAAATGTGAAAAATATTTTTTCATGTGTGCCAAACACAGGAAAATGTTTGGCAAGTTATTACTAATGCAACAAATCAATCTGGTTCTATATTTTGGATCATTAATTTCCCACTTGCATATCCGTTATCATTGCAGCGATATAAAACAGAACACCAAAGCCACTGCTTACCTGATGGGGGAGGAGGAGCACCTCTGCCCATTGCTGACAGCTCAGGACTAACCTTCTGTCCTGCTTCCTGAAGAATGCCAATAAGATCCTTCGCAAATCTGGCATTAGCAGCTGTGAAATAAGTATATGCTGTTCCCTTAGCCCCAGCTCTTCCTGTTCGACCAATACGATGGACGTAGTCTTCCAGTGATCCCGGAAAATCATAATTTATCACATACTTCACATCTTTAACATCTGCAACAGACTCAAAACAGAGAAGCTTCTTAAATAGTCCTCCCTAATCTTCAAAAAATTGAAATTTCAAGCATTTAAAAAAAAAAAGTGTACCAAATGAAAGATCATCCAACCATACAATTTACTTAGCCCTAACCAAATCTCATTCTTATCTTCAGTGTGCCAAGGGTATTCTAACTCAACCTATTCAAATATCAGAAAGCTAATGATAACCCACAAGATAAAGGGAATTTTTTCTTGAACATGCAATGCATGCAGACTCCATCTGCCACATGTTTCCATTTTTCCTCAAGTTGTAAGCCCAATGGAAGTCTTTTGACTCAATCGATCCTGGAATCTGGGCAACAGTGGAAATGCTATATTGTAAATTATAGCCTATTGTGTTATGTTTTCTAAAACTTGGTCTATTTTTCAATGGCAGAAGTAGATTGTAATCTGAAGATTTCAATTACCATATCAGATTATTCTTATAAAATAAAACAGAACCCAACAAAGATATTTTAATACTAAGTGTTATTCGAACTTCTGGGTTCATCTGGGCTACAGGCTTGATTTCTCTTTTGACTGCTAGCCCAGTTCGGCTGACCATTGGACCCCTTTTTTGAGTGCTTCGACAACATCCACAGTCTCTACCATGAAACATGGTTTTAGATGCTCAATCACCTTAAACTGACAAATAAAATGATGCTCCTTCCTAGCACCTTCACCAATCACATACTGACTAATTGTGGAAAAGTCTCAGCAACCCATGTAAGGTCCAACATGAGAGCAAATTGTGAGGAATTCTTCAAATATAGACTCAACAAAAGCAAACAACTGTCCAAAAGGATAGTTTTACAACAATTTCACATAAATGTCCATTAACATGATCATTGCCCTAATAATTTATATCGGTAGTGAAAATAAGGGAAATTTGCTAGAACAATAATGATCAGTTTGGCTCAAATGACTAGAACACGGTATGTCACCCTTGAACTGTTGATACTTGAGATAACCCCTTATAAAAAAGGGAGGACTCCATCTGACCTGCAAGGTAAGAGATAACATATAGGTGATCAAGCAGATTGAGTTATATTTCGGAATTCCCATGAACTTAATGAGATAAATGTATCCATATTATATAAGATAGCAGGCGCCAGGCGGTGCAGTCAAACCACACTCATAATTGAGTAATTCCTTACAGGAAAATTGAGCACAAAAAGTAGCGGGAATAGTCAGACTAGAGAAAACACATTCACATCACATACCTAAACCACGGGCTGCAACATCGGTAGCAGTCATTATAGGACTCTTGCCAGATTTGAACTCTGACAGCACCCAATCCCGTTCGGCTTGGCTCTTATCTCCATGAATTGAAAGAGCAGGCCAACCATCCATACGAAGCTGTCGAGTGATCTGGTCACAACCCTTTTTAGTGTCCATAAATATCAAAATCCGGCTTCCATCCATAATATCCTCAAGCAAATTTACCAATCTAGCATTAAATAACAAGTCAATAAAACTCAAATGTGTGCAAGCTAAACAAAATAGATTGAGACTTTTTGACATCACAGGAAGGCTCCTTACTTGTTGTATTTTTGATTCTCAGAAAGAATCTCCACATGCTGATGAATGGCATGATTAGCCTTTAAGTCTGGAGAGCCTATAATCACCTGGGAAGGCAAAGAAAGGAAATCATCAACACATTTTCATTTTCCCCACTTAAAAGCCAAACTTCAGATAATGGGAAATTTCTTTTATTTTACATATATCATTGTGTGCCATGAAGATCAAGGGGCACTATCATTGACATTAAGTGTTATGCGGTGTTGGCACATATCCATTTAAAAAGGATGGGCATAAAGGGATATCTCATAAATTCCTTTATCTTAACCACCCAACAACAGCAACAGCAGCAACTATGGTCTGAAATGCTGTATGCAGAACAATGACTTCTAAGTTTAAATTAGCTGCATAGAATGCCCTTTGCCTTATCAAGAAGAATGGAAATTTGCACGACCAGTTACTGGATCTTACTTTATATGGGTTGTACAGGAACTGCCTAGCCAGCTGTTCAACCTCCTTTGGCCATGTAGCGCTCCAATAAAGAGTTTGTCGGTCTGGACGAATCTGCATTCAGCATAACATGAGCCAGCAATTTTAGCAAAAGGCAGACAAGCAATTGAATTGCAAAAAGCACACACTCATCTAGCCAAACAGTGGTCAGAGGAACTTATTGATGAAGCTTGGATTGATTGATTAAAGGATGGTTAACAGGGAATAATGATAAGGACTAAAGTTAATGATAACTCAGAAGAACCGTTTGGTAATCAGAACACAAATAATGAGAATGAAATGTAAAAATACAAACAAAAAACATAAATTTTCGACAGTGATGCAAGGGTTTTTAACTCTCATTCCTTCATTATGTACACACCCTGTCAATGAAATGAAAAAAGGGCAATAATGGAGGTTTGATTCCTAGTTTCATCATTGAACACAGTAATTTCCACCAAATGCATTCAAAAATATGCATTAAGTACCTGCTCATGCCCTATTACTTGCTTTCTTCATACCAAATGGGACCAAAGAGACAACAATATTACGTCCAACATAATTCCACCATCTCCTAACATCTATTAGCAGTAAATATGCATGAGTAGGATAAAAAGAAACAAAACATCAGGGGCGTATTTGTAGTACAGCCACTTAATTAAAAAATATCAGCTACATTACTATCATGAAGTGGGAGCACAGAATAACATTTATCACTGAAACGATGCCAACTTCAGTACCAGCATTAGTCATGCAACCACATGATTCTCTTCCATGCTCCTTTCCCTAATCCTTTGCAATCAGGGAATCAGCTTAAATATTTGGCCTTTGGAAGCCAGGGATAGTCAAAAGTTGGAGGTACTACAGGTAACACAAGAACTTGGCCATATAATTGATAGGAAACCTCTGCAAGATATTTGAGGGCCCATAGCAATAGCTCAAGGATGTAAAGAGTTAAGAGTATAGACTAGGTAAGATCTAAAGGGCCTTTGCTATTACATAAATTGCTGTAAGTACATTAGTATATATTTTAAGATGGAGAGGGAAGTTATTGGGAATTAAACACAGGTATAGCCTGGGCAAGTGAATAGCCAACTACCAGGCATCCATTGATTTACCCACTTAAATCTAGAGATTTTATGTAAGTTCAATGTCTTTACATGCTTGCAAATGACAGAAATACCCATATGGTTAGAGCAACCTGCATGGAAGTCAAATAGGAAAGAACCAAACCAAGCACATGGATCCCTCCATAAGGAGGACGGAAGGGAGAAGAAGCTTAAGTCTAAAGAAGCAATGACTCAGTTACCTCTAAAACAAACGAGAAGAAAGAGAGTTTTCTTCAACCACATTCTATCATATATAAATCTCATTCGCTTATTCCTTGAATTATCAGTGACAAAAAGAAGCCATATTAACATAAATATCCAGTGCTTTCATGATCAAGAAAAAATGGAGTGCTTTCAAATTACCCTAGATAAGCACTGTATGAAAGTCTAACACCCATGTAAAGAGATGGGAAGCCCTAACACTTACGTAATAAATCGCCCACCACAAATCTCAGCTGCCTATTGTTTGTGAGGTTCAAGTTACACTTCATATGTGAAAAGGCATTTACCAAGTCAAATATGCAATTCTTTTAATATCCAACTAAAAAGGCCTATTGTGAACTATAGTAGACACAATATCATTCACACATGGCTATGGAAGCATCTTATGATCCATCGATGACTGTGCAAGTAAACTTGCCAATGTGGTACAAATACAGTAGAGAATTGCTGAAGACATTGTTACCTCTGGATGACCACAACAGTATGCACAATGGTGCCCAAAAGACCTAAACAATCTCTCTTTTGTTCATCCTCCCACTCTCTTCTTTGTGCACTCTTTTTTCAACCACCTCTCAGGTGGAATTTGTTGGGGCTGCTAAGAGTTGGGAAATTCAAAGCCCCAGATCTAAAAGGACAGTAGTCTTGAAACTAAAATTATATTATAAAGGAGAAATTTTCTGTCAGAGAACAGGGCCAGATAGACTATTTTGGTCAGCATTTGCTAAGGAGGCTTGAAGCACCAAAACGTCGGTAAGTTTAACTAAACACAGTCGTTGAAAACTTGGGGCTGAAATGCCTTGTAAAGTAGTGCATAAAATAAAAAAAAGTCAAACATAGTGCAGATTGGCTAGGAAGCAAATTGGAAAGATCTTTTATGTCGTGAAAAGAAACATCCTAAAAATTTTACCTTACACTAAAATAAGTATGTATTTAGAATCACATTGCTGCAACTTTGTAGGATTAGATAAGCAAGGCCTTCAAGAGAGAGGAATTTTAAGTCCAAGCAATTCAAAATTCAAGCAAGTTAAAATAGGATAGAACACTTTTAGTTTTCCAGAACAAATTGAAATGTTATATCTTTAAGTGCGACTTTCACCGGAGATTCTTCAAAAGGTCTTCCAATGATTTCCACCTCTCAGAGGAAAACATTATAGCAAATAACAACAGCAATGGAAAACACTAGTGGAAAAGGGTATCTTAAGTTAAAGGTAAAATAACACTAGACAAATGGCCATTATAGTAGTAGCAGTGATAACAGCAGTAAAGTAAATAGCAAACCTGGGAAACAATTTTACGAATCTGAGGCTCAAAACCCATGTCCAGCATTCGATCTGCCTCATCCAACACAAGATATGTTACCCTACGCAAATTTGTATGATGCGATTCTAGCATGTCTATCAACCTCCCTGGTGTTGCAATAACAATCTCAACACCTGCATTAAGGGAGCAATATAAGAATGCAAAAGAAACCATAGAATTAAGAGCAGATGCTTATTCATGAAATTTGCAAATGCAAATGGATTTAATTACCACCTAAAGGAAGCCCAGTTTCACGAAAGTTGCAATATGATAGCAAAGTCATCTCAAATTTCCTTGCACCCTCTCTTTTGATAGACAAAGTCATCGCAAACTCACCCATCACCTACCTTTCTGAAGATCACGAACCTGAGGCCCTTTTGGAACCCCGCCATATATGCAAGTATTCTTAATCCTTGACGATGCTCCAAATTTAGCGGCTTCCTGTTGTATCTGTACAGCAAGTTCCCGTGTCGGAGCCAGAACTAATACAATTGGACCATCTCCAAGGGCTGGAAAAGGATTTGAACCCATGTTTCATGCATGAAAGTAAGTTGGGAAAAGGCAACGGAAAAATTAAAGAAAAAGAGGAGTTATGTAGAACTTGCAGAAAGAATTGCAAGTACAGTTGAAATTTAATATTCTTACCCAAAATTGGCTGAGCATTAACATGAACAATGGCAGGCAGTAAGTACGCTAGTGTTTTTCCAGATCCTGTCTCAGCAATACCAATGAGATCACGGCCCTTCAAGGCCATGGGCCATCCTTGAGCTTGAATGGGAGTAGGTTCAACAAAGCCAGCTTTATTAATTTCTTGCATAACATAATCTGTATATACAGAGGCATGCAAAATTAACCAGGATTTCATGGACTAAAATGGGATTCAATGAAAACTATCTCAACAGAGGTACAAAAGGTTTTGCTTCACTTGACAAAAAAGAAACCTCTTCCCCATTTAGCCAATGCCATGGTATTATTTTAGGGGACTTTCCATGAAAATATAGCTAAAATTATGTACATGCAAAAGGATATGGCTCAATAAGGCATGAAAAAAATAATATCATGACATTTGACAAAGATTGACCAGCAGCTGAAAACCAGCCAACTGCATCAATGAACGGTCATTGTCTTGCCATTTGGTAACATGTTTGTTCAATGTAAAATTTTGTTTTCAACAATAGTTTATAGTTTGTAACATTGATTTAAAATTTAATCCTTTACAGCCCATCAGTGCTTCATCAACAGCATTAACTGTCCAGATCCTGACATACCCATACTTCAAATTTGCGGTCAAGACATCACCACCAGTTTTGGGCATATGATAATGGTTGCAGAAACCACAACAGTAACTGGTTGACAAGCACTAGAAAGTTAACTAGAAAGCATAGAAGTGTGTAGGAATTTATAGTTGAATGCACAATAATACATCATGGGCCTATAATAACGATCATGGACAAGACGGTTTTTTGTGACAGCCAATGGCTCACAAGCACAACAACTTTCTTCATGGACTCTTGTAGCAGAGCACCTCCTTCAATTACCACTACTTGTCGGTCGAAGAGATAATTACCAGCTGATAAATCATTCAATGGACTTGCCTAAGAGCCATAAATATAGACACGGGACACCAATAGGGAACACAAACACAGCACGATATTGACATGCAACCCACTATTTTTGTAAAAATGAGAACACAGCACATTAACTAAAACTTATAATTTATTAGCAGATATAAGAAAATAATCAGTGAACAGCACTATCTTACAACAAATTATCAATAAAAATCCATATTACTTGTTTTCTCATCCTAAATAAATTCATAAGAAAAAGTATACATGTGAGCAGCAAGCCAACATAACAAAGTCATGCTATAACATCTTCAAAAATAAGCCAATTAATTCAGGAACTCTAATTTTTATATTGCAGACTTACCCAATGCATCCAAAATATGTCAGAGTATGTTTGTGTCCAATAAAATAAAATAAAAAATTCTGACATGCGTTCAACATTGACATTTTAGCACCAAGAGAATGCCGATACTTCTTAGGGACTTATCTACCCTAACAATGAAGGTGATTCCCTTTAGGCTAGTTTGCCATCACTCGATCCAATGGGATCCCCCCCATCCAAGATGACTTCTGGAAGAAATAATACAGCCTTTACATTTTCTAGTCAGACATAATTCTCAAAGAAAACTCAAATGAAAAACATTCTTTCCAACAGATACAACAAGACAAGGAAAAACTGAAGTCCAAGTACTATAAACATGATGGTCATAACTCAATCATTAGATTAATGCAACTTGTCAGCTAAGAAGGGAAAGGCAAGGCATCATTACAGTCACCTACCCTATTAACAACCCAATCATGCAAAACTACAACAATAGGAATATTAAAACCATCCTGAGTCAACAACTTTTCTCTTTACCACCCCCAGGGGGTACCAAAACATGGCAGTGTAATGATATGGCATCATTACTCATTTGTTGGATTGAGTTGTCATGCTACTGTTGCTGCAGTATTATGTTGATCTGCTTATTATAGTGCTAGCCATTGGGAACCATGCCAATCCAGCCATCAACGTGATCAATGAGGCAACCAATCAGCTAGTTAGTTATAACTGATCAGTTAGTATTAGTTAGTGTTTTGGAGGGAAATATATGTCTATTTGTGGGTGACTAAGGCAAATAACCAAGTAGCATATAAACTGAATGATTGTAAGATAATTGTTGTGTTGAATGAATGAATCAAAATCTGCTTCTCATCCTTGTCTGCTTCCTTCCCTCATTTCTTTCTTCTTCTTATCAGCTGTATTGTCTAAATTCTCTTCTCAACTAAGTCAATCTCCACTTTCCCTAATCTGATTTCCAGATTTCATTCACAACTAAGCCACTTAATCACAATTGGTATCGGAAAAGTACTTTCCTAGTGACATCTTTGAATCCAATCCATCCAAAACACTAACACTAACTAACTAATCAGTCACAACTAACTAGCTGATTGGTTGCCTCGTTGATCATACAGACGGCTGCATTGGCAAGGTTCCTAGGACCTAGCATTATAATAAGCAAATCAGCACAATACTTCAGCAACAGTGGCATGACAGCTCAATTCAGCAAATGAGTAATGATGCCATATCATTACAGACAGACGCATGAGCAGCTAAGTCAATCAATAGAGGCCTTCACATGACTAACATTCCAATGAAAAGGGAATTGTCTATGTTGAGGGCAATCCTCACTGATGAATGAATAATGGGTAACTCCTTGGTCGTATAGAATGATATTACTTGAGAAATGAAAGAACCTCTCAAAACTCCATGCTATTCTACTGTTGCCTCCTTTAATGTTTGGGTCTTCAGCAATAAAAAATCTCTTCAATCAAATCTGAAGACTGACTCTTTATACTGGTTAGCGTCATAACTCCCACAAGCTTTCCAGCTTCTCTCTTCTCCAGGAATGTAGGAAGTAAAACAGCGCACTCCTCTCAGTTCGGTCAGTACTATCTACCCCACTGCTGTGTACCACAAGAACAAGGACAACAATAACAACAAGGTAGCCTCAAGTCAGACGAGTCAGCTGGGTATGTAATCTTCTCCCACCAGTTACCTCATCTTAGATCAACATCCTCCAACAACATTATCAATTTTAAATCCATTTTAATATGTTGTCTCAGGTTTTATCGGCATACCTCCCCAGTTCCCATTAAGTCTATAATCCCAAAAAAATGGCAGTTTCTTCATTGCTGCATCATCTAGCCTCCGTTTCAGATATCCAAACCATCTTACATACCCTATCATCAACCTTTTCCTGAAGGTGCGACTCCTAAGTTACTATGAGGTTCATATTATTTCATCTTCAGATTTGACACAGCTCATTCGTCTTAGTATAGCCATGCGCAATTGGACAAGGATGAGGTATCAATTAATATCTCAAATATAAAATAATTACTGTAGGCCACGAAACACTGTACATTAACTTTAGTAAAACAACCGGCATATTTAGTTCTCGGGAATCGTAACAGTGTAACGCCACCTTCTTTGACTAACTCCGCAATCAAAATCACCATTTTTGAACTCCAAAAGACTAAAAAATGGACCATCCTGGACAAAGGAGCTTCAAGCATGCAGACTAACGTAATACATTACCTGGAAACCCAACATCACGAAAACTCTTGACAGGTTTGGGAACATCACGTCCCTCAATGGTGATTTCTCGCTGCAGTCGGTAGTCGTCAGCCTCACGCTCCGTCATT
This sequence comes from Nepenthes alata, assembly GCA_028571085.2. NCBI lineage: Eukaryota > Viridiplantae > Streptophyta > Magnoliopsida > Caryophyllales > Nepenthaceae > Nepenthes > Nepenthes alata. The sequence goes on from JAOVVI020005034.1 coordinate 12,680, forward strand.
GCGGCAATTGTCGGCGACTCGATGTAGAAGTTCTTCTCGAATGGAGTCAATCCATCTAAATCCAACTTCCTAGGAGAATCCGATACCTCGTAGTCCCTCCTGGACGCCGCCGTTCGATCTCCTCCATAGCTTCCGGCGCCACCAAATCCAGCATCACTACCCATTTCAGGTGTCAGTAAATGAAAAAAAAAGAGCAAAAAGTATAACCTCAAAATCATTGCAAGTGAAGGAGGATAAGAAAATTGAGCCAAATTTAGATGAAGACGAATAGGGGTTCTAGGGTTAGGGTTTTCCCTATGGAGACGAGAGAGATAAGTGGGAATACCTACGGCGGTCGCGATAAGAGACAGGGTCGCCTGAGCGAGAGTCATATCGACTCATGGCTAAGTGCAGTTTGGGTGTAAGATTAGCACAGCCGACTGAGGAAGCTGCAACAGCAAACAAGAGCTCTTCGTCTTTGCTCAATTCGTCGGCAGAGCAGGGAGACCGAAACAGAGTAATTGGAAATCGGGCAGGCCACTTTTTTCTGCGTAGGTGATCGGGCCGCCTGCTTTTGAAGAGCCATATAGTTTCTTTACATTATCTCATATTAATTATTAAAATATAAAATATATATAATTATAATTGTTATACATTTCTGAAAAAAAAACCTATCTTATGATAATTCATAATATATAAAATAACAAATTATTTTAATTTATTTGATGTATTTTCAGATTTAAATTATTATATAAAATTAAAAGGTAAAAACTACTTCACTTGGTTCAATTGATTTGAAATGGGTCCGATTTTTATATATTTTAAATCTGAGTCTTATATAACACAATAAATAAAATATCAAATGATTAGTGGGATTCACTCTCTAATTTATTCTCTGATACTCAAGTCAATTAGTTTTCTTTGTTGAAAAAAAAAAGAGGATGCAGAGTATGAATACTGATACTTATGTGAAAAGTATTAGATATGTACGTTTGATGAAAAGAGTATTAAATAAGAAAGAAAAATAGTTTAAAGTGAAGCATCTTATAATTGTTACTTGCTTATCCTTTTTTTTTATTGTTCATCCATCTCTCCTATTAAGAATGAGGGATATATATAGAGTTAATGGGTAATTGACCTCTCTTGTCAACCACCCGAATAAATAAGGAGATACCTTTTGACAAACAATTCTTGACCGGTAATCGAGTTCATTGAGTTGTCCAGATAAGAAAAGAAAGTTATTCATTCCAATCCATTAGATGAGATGTCTGCATGGGAAGCGAGCTATCCTAACAAGGTCGATGGACTCATCCATCAATTTTGAGCTATATCAGTCAACGGGAACATTACTGACTTCTAGGCCGATTCCTTGATAGACCTTCCTCTTGAGCAAAATGTAATGATACCCATCAATATTATATAGTTTTAAATAATAAAATTTTAAAATAATGTCAAAATTTATAAAATTTCCTAGATAGGTCAATTCTAATTTCTTTTATATTGATTATTTTTATGTAGCAGCTTAAAAAATTTTAAGATATAGTTAATACATATAAATATTATATGTCAAAAAGTTATGTTTAATTAATTTTTTATTGGGTATTGTCATTTGGTAAAAAAAGTTATTTTTTTATAAATAAATATAATACAAATAAAAAATGTATCTTGATAAATTACATTTTTATATTTTTTTCTTTGTAAGCTTGTATGTTTAAAATAGTTGCACGTATTATTTTGTCTAAATAATATTTTATATATTTAGAGAGCTTTTAACTAAATAAGTATGGTAATATAAAAATATGATTAAAGTGCTCAATGTTAGTATTTCTGTAGATTTGTTGGTCTTATACGCTATAAATAACTCTTGCTATAAAAATAGTGATCTCTTATAAGTAACAAGGAATAGGGAGCACATACCTCCATATATCCGCCCGTTCATTGTTTCTAAAGAATAATAATTTTGATGGGTTCAGTAAAAATCGGGCAGATCCAAATTCAATCTGCAGACGCATAAGATGACCAAGTAACCAGGACCCGACAAAAGACACCTTTGAGCCGAGGGGACGCGATTCAAACCACCAAGTATTGAAGAATCATAATGGAGCACTAAATGAATTATTTCAGATAGCGGTTACGACAATCTCAATGGTTGAAAACCAAGTGATCCGGCCATTAAATAAAGGCAGCAATTACACACACAAGTAACGCCCCTTATCATCGAAGAGGTATTTAGCCAACGCATCGATTCAGGGGTTTATCAACCAAATAGCGTCCCTCACTATAAATACAGGGTCTTCCTACAAATAAATGGTAGGAATGGCGACTGTAATATTTTAAATTTTTGTTCAAATTAATTTAATATTAATTATGATTTTGGATGAATTTGGACGTGATAAAAAATTAAATATTATAAAATTTGGAATGATATTTGGATCGATTGGGCTAGTATCCGATGTGCGCTCGTATTGTTATCCAGGTATTGATTTGAAATTTGGAATAAAAGAAACAAAAAAATAAAATAATAATAATAATAATAATAATAATAATAGGGAACAGTGAACAGGAGGTGGGGTCGGGGAGAGAGAAGGAGAAAGGGGAGGACGAGAAGGACGAAAAAAGAAGGAGAAGATGGAGCGCTAGCGCGGGGGGGCGCTGCCGTCATTGTCGTCGGAGGAATCGGTGCCGGAGATGGAAGCCCAGCAAAAGCTACCCTCCGTTGTGTACTGTAGTGTGAAGGGTAGGAGGAAATCGTGCGAGCCGCCATCATCGCCACTGCCGTTCCCGAAAAAAAATGGGTGAAATCGAGGTAAGTAAATCATTTCATTCTCTTTGTTGATACCAATTTGTGGCATGCATGTATCGACTTTATGAAAATCGGTTGAAATTTTGATGGATTTTGTATTAGTGGCGCAATAGAGAGAAAGAGAGTTTCACCGCCGTTGCCGCTGCCGCCAACACTGCCTCGCTGTCACTCGGATG
>JAOVVI020005035.1:0-16935 GCA_028571085.2 Nepenthes alata
TGTTTAAGTATTAAAATTTTTATATAAATATTTTTACATATTGTTAAATTTTATACCTATGTTTCTACATATTATTAACTTGTATATATATATTTTTACATGTTTTCTATTTGTAATAAATTGATAAAACTATATAAACTATTTTAAGTTTCTTAAATTTTAGCATATATAGTTTTATATGTCAACAACTCTCCCACTCTTGTTTCTCTATGCCATAAATTCTTGTTTTACTATTTTTGTATGTCACATATTTAAAAAAATTAATAAGAATTCTACTTAAACTTTGATAAAAGTTATTGGTTTCTTCAGCATAAGAAAATATGTATATACTTGTATTTTATATAGAATTTATAATTTTGACTAAATAATTACCATTGCTGAGAATCGATAAAATATATTTGGATATATTTTAGTATATTATTTATAAATTAAATATCAAACCTAACATTTATAAGTCAGTAGAGTGACATTTGACCTTGAGAATAAAAAGTAATGTATAATTAGTCTACTTAAGAGTCATGAATAGTGGCATATAAACTTTGACTATGTGAAAACAATCATATCTAAAATATTAATATTCACCCCTTGTTATTATGATTGTAATAAATCCTTTATTCTTATTTATTAGTTCAATTCTTGTATATTTCATATTTTCATAGATATCAATTGATTTTCACATATCCAACAGTTTTAAGCATTTATATAATTTTGACATCATTTCTACACTTGTATAGTTTTTGGTGTGATTAACTATTAGTACATTTTTGGCGTGATTTCTATAGTATACAAATTTCACATACTCTATTAAAAATTGATGTTATCAGTATTTTAGTATTTGATAATGACATCGTGTCTACATATTTTATTCGATATATTTTGACATATAAAATTATATTTACTTTGGTAAGTGTTAAACTTATTTTTATCACTATTTGCTAACTTTTTAAATTAGCGAACTCGAATAAACTTGTAAAAAAATTTTGAATCATGAGGAGACTTTTGGAGAATAGTCTAGGATGAGTTTGTTGTCAATGTATCTTAAATAGTAAGATCTATAAATGTTTTTGAAGTTTCAAATAAACAGTTTGTATTTGGTTCGGTTAATTTTGTGTATTGCCGCCAACTAAAAAGAATTCTTAAGTTTAAACTTAGCACCATGATAAAGTTGTAGTTTGGTATCTGATTTTTAGGATAAGATATTTTTCATTTCTTATGATTTTAAGTCAAGTATTTGTTGAGTTTTGAAACTATTTTTGAGTATGATTTTTGGATCTTATATTTGATTATCATTTTATATTTTGGACAATTTAATGGTGTTTAATATAAGTTTACATCCTGATCTATTATTTTTAGTTTGAGTCAGTTAAATAAAATAATTAATTTTTGGATCTTAATGTAGAATATGATTTTGAGTAAATTTAGGTTTTTGGGATTACCTGTAAGGTTTAGGTCTAAATTTTATTTTAATCATGATTAATTAAGTTGAGATAATTAAAATTAAGGTCAAAGAAAAAAAAATTAGGTTAAAAGTTAAAATTATACCGGGTTATATCGAATTGATGGATACCTAATCGGCGCTCGATACATACTCATGCGTAGGATGGACAATGAGGTTAAGCCTGATGGATACCTGATCGACACCTGAGTGCAATTTTCAGTTGTTCACGCTCGAAGGTTGCTCGAAGCACAGTATCTAGAATGTCTGCACTCGAAATGCACTTGAGGCAGTGGTTGTGCGTTGCAGTGTTCACGCGTGGCGCATGATGCTTGCTCGACCAATGCTTGAGCACCAATTAGTATAAATAGATGATCTGGTTAAATTGCAATCATTTTCTATAGATTTTTAAGAGAGGAGAGAAAAGGAGAAGAAGAGAAGAGAAAGGAGAGAGTGGAAGCTAAAGAAGTTCAAATTAAGTGAATTCAAGTTAGATTTTGGGTAAATTAAAGTTAAGACTAGTATATTTTAAACATTCTTTCTTTTGTTATTGTTCATTCTCAATTCTCTAAGTATTTCTTATTTTAAATACTTATGTATTACATATTTTTGTAACTAATTGTTAAAGTTTCACATGCATGAACTCCCACTCCCATTCTTTGTGATTTTTATTGAGAATCATGTCATTAGTTTTTATACTTTAGAATTTACGTCATTTTCCTGCAACTTTATTACATGCCTGTGTTAAATTTACGATTTAATAACTTTATATATGATAAATTTTGTATGTCTTGCAAGAATATGTTCTAGATCTTGAAATATGTGCTTGCATATTTTGAATTTCAGTAAATTTGGCTCTACATGTATATTATTTGAATTAAAATTTCTGAGATGTTTTAATGTTATTGAATTTTCTGCACTATTGCTGAATTTTCTATACCACCTAGCTAATTTAGTGATCCATATTTTAAAATTTATCATGGCTAATTTTTTATAAAAATTTTATGTATTACATATTAAGAATGTACAAAATTTAAAAAGAAAATTCTATAATTATATTAAGAACCAATAAAGTCTTCTCTAGAACGAGAAAATTAAGAAATATAAAGAAAATTGTAGAGTTTACGTGAGCATTAGACCATTGTTATAATTCAATTGATAGTATATTATGGTGATAATTAAGGTTTAAACTTATCATCTGTGGATGAAAGTAACATTTGGCATCGTCCGTAGGATTATAAGTATGACAGCCTACCTATGTATCTTAAATAGTAGTGTACAGTTTTTGGTTGTATGAAAATAAATATAATTTAGATTTTGATTATCTGCTCATTTAGTCAGTAAGACCATACTAACCCTTGATCCCAGAAAAAATTCATGTTTGAGCATATATTTGCACGATAGTTTTGCAAAAAATTGAAAAGAATAAATCTAAATTCCATATATAATTGTTATGAAAATTTATGTCTTTACATCTGATTTAATTTATAGTCCTTCCAATATATTTTAAATATAAATTATATATGTTTAATTATAAAATTAAATATCTTATTGAGCTTTTAACTCATTCTTTATTTCTATTTTATTAACCCTTTCAGATGAGAGGTTGGGATACTTATAGGATGATTAGGGTTGAATTAGCAATTGATCGAAAAAATTAGAATTTAAATTATGAAATTTTTAATATTGTATTTTAGTTTTCGAATAACAGTAGTTAATATTTTATATTATTCGGACAATGAATATGTATTTGAGATGTTTTGAGTCTGAGAATGCAGTTTATAATATTATGGTTTGTAGAATTATGGGATGTCGGTCATCTAACTATATGACAACAGCAAAATTTTAGTTCAGTTAATTGTGTGCTCTAATTTTTGTACGGATAGAAATAACTCTTTACGTAAGGTCTGATGTCATTGTTTAATTAGTGTTGAAACCACATGAGATGTGATAATTTTTGGATACTGTATACATGTTATATTATTTTATTTTAGTTGGCCGATATATCGATGTAAAATTTACATCCTTGATTAATTGAACCGCTAATTGGATAATGATTAAAGTTACTAATTGTTAATGACAATATCAAAAATTGGGACATGACAGTGAAAGTGGTATCAGAGAAGTCATAAGGAGAATATTTTATTTGATTTGAGATTCTAATGTGAATAATTATTATGTGATAAGATTGAAAAATATCATCTAGACAAGGAGGAAGTGGTGTTGGATCTAGCTCTCGCCCTAGCCGAGAAGAGGAGTATTTAGCCATCATTGCAAGGAAAGCTAACGTGATGAAATCAATGGCTCCGGGATCACATAATCCGAAGCCAACCCTTGCTAATCCAGCAACAACGACATATGGTCATTTAACAAATGAGGGTGTTAGAATTTATGGATGATTCGGTTTCCACCAAAGTTGAGATTCGGATCCAGTGGATTGAGAAGATTTTTGTTGTAATATGATGTCTGGAGGAGGACAAGGTCATGTTTTCCTCTTATAAATTGGAAGGAGAGGCGAACCATTGGCAGTCGATGAAGAAACGAGTTATGGGATTGGAGAATGGAGAAGTTTTGTGGGATATGTTCGTAGAGGTTTTCATGGACTAGTACTTTTAAAGAAGCTTAATTGAGAAAAAGGAAGATGAATTCACCCGTTTGCAATAAGAAAATCGGACAGTGGTAATATATGATACCAAGTTTACGGAGTTATCCCACTATGCCCCTCATATGGTCATGATTCGGTGAGGAAGGCGAGAAAATTTTTATAAGGCTTAAATGATGCAATTCAGAAATAATTGGTACATTGAAACTGAGAACCTACGAAAATGTGTTGGATCGGGCTTTCTTGTTTGAACGGAAGCTAGAAAGAGAAAAATTCTTTGAGAAGAAGTTGGCTAGCAAAGGAGGCTAAAGTTTGAAATCAGGAGAATCCCATAAGAGATCAAATCCGGCAGATAAAGGGAAGAAGGGCGCTGAAATCCAAGATGTATCGGGCCCTCAACAATCAATGCTTGTGTGCTTTCATTGCAAAAAAATCTCATGGAAGAAGGCTATGTTATAAGATCTTGGGAGCTTGTTTCAATTATAGGTAGTTCCACAATATGATCAAGGATTACTCTCATCTCTTGAGGCAAACGATGAGGGAGCCAAGTGCTTTGGGAAGAGGTTTTGCGATGATGGCCCAAGATGCGGATGTGTCACCCACAATGGTGGAAGGTAAACTTACCATATTTAAAACTTCAACTCATGTACTTTTAGATTCAAGGACAACACATTCATTTGTGTCATCTAAATTTGTTCGTTACTTATTGTCACCCTCAAGGATCATGAATTTTGCATTAGTAGTGTTAACACGTACGAGATTGTTTTTGGTTACGGATATTGTGTACCACAGATGTGTTATTTAGATCAATAGGTTAGAGTTGGTAGTAAATTTGGTCCTATTAAATATGTATATTTTAATGTAATCCTAGGTATGAATTGGCTAGCTAGTTATTATGCTAGTATAGATTATTTTTATAAGAGGGTGTATTTTATAATTTCGGAATGTGAATCCTTTTATTTTGAAGGAATAATGTAAAAACAATTTTCGTACATAAATTCAGAATTGCATGCTAGCCATTTGATAAAGAGTGGATGTTAAGCTTGTTTGGCTTATGCAAGCACGATTGGAAACCATAGTATACCGGCAAGTAATATACTGATGGTATGTAAGTTTGAAAATGTATTTTCAGAAGATCTTTCAAGACTACCTTCAAATTGAGAGATTGAATTTGACATTGAGACAATACCTAAAGTGTGATAGAATGGGGTTTTTTATCTTTAGAAACTTCCATCATTACAGAAAACGGAAGTCTAAACCCAATCAACAACCTAAAGTTCTAAGAAAAAATGGACAGAATTTTTCCTAAAATTAGGCTAAACTGAAATATAAATAATGTTTATAACCTATAATATACAGAATAATATCATCATATCCATCAACAGGTGCTCTCATTTTAGACACAAGATCATAGACACCGTATAATTCTCTACGGCTTACATTTCATATTTTCTATCAACTATATTAACAGTTCGAAATAGAGATATCATCTAGGACCTGTAAATAGAGATATTTACATTCAAACTGTTTCTTTTCAAGGTCTCCAAAATATTTCTGATCTCCAAAGGTTTTCTGGCAAAGCTTATCCGCGACTAGTTCTATCATCTCACATGGAGGAAAAAAATAGTAAAATAGTGAGCCAAAATCCAACAAGGTACATGCAAGCATGCAGTAAAACTTTAGTGCGGAACGGAATACTGTAAAATGGATACAGTTGCATATTAAAGTATAAATGCTATAAAATAGTGATTTACATAAATTATAGCAGAACATAAATGTAGAAGATTACAGAACTATCAGGGAACATAAACATATATATAAATCACGAGAAAAATATAATCTGATAATAATCAGGTTTTGGAAATCAGAAATCGGTTAATATAAGTCAGAAGTCAGAAATCGATACAAAATTTATGAAATATAGAAAATCTCCTTTTCTATCAGTAAAGGGCCCAACAAGTAGACGCTACTAGTAGAGGGGGTGGATAATCGAGGATAGATTGTATTCACTCTACACAATCCAAAGCCAGTAAAAGGAATAGGAGATCCCTTCTCATGGGATCTATCCCCTTTCTAGGGATTCAGGACAGGGGTGCTGGCCAATAACAGTAACTACCCTCTAGGTTAACGTCCCGAGAAAGGACGTATCACAAATAACTCTATGGACAGAGTTATCCTCGATTACTATCATAACGTTTTAAGGTATGTCAGAGAATCTAACCTGACTGTATATCAGTCTCGAGACCTAATTAACAAGAACAGAAATATTTTTCCTTCTTATTTCTTAACTGAAAACCTTTTTAGTTTCAGAAGTCAGTCAGAGTTTCACAGTAACTCTTCAGTTAATTTCAGAATATACAGTAATGGTTTATAGCCTTTTAGATTTGTTTTAGAATATACAGTAATAGTTTACAACCTTTTAGATTTGCTTCATAATATACAGTAGTAGTTTGAAACCCTTCAAATTTGCTTCAGAAATCCTCAGGAATTTAATAGTATAAATCGGTGTAAATTTTTCAGACATAAATCACATCATTAAATCCCTTCGATTTCGTGCCTACGGTTTTGTCAAAACTTTTGAACGATAAACGGACACCAAACACATGTATTTTTATAAAATCGGAGGTATATTTAGCAGTATATACAAGTAAATATAAAATCTATTCGATTAATTAGAAGAAACAGGCAATATTTACAGTAAACATGCAGAACCATGGATTTAAAGTATAAATACAACTTTGGAGGTACAAAAAAGCTGTAAAAACAGTAAATAACGTCTGAATTATACTTGCCTGAATTCAATTTTTCCTTTTTTTTTCCTTCCCTCTCCTTCCTCTCTTCTCCTTGTACTGTTGTCGTTGTGGTTCTAAAAAACCAATCCCCAAATCCCATTTCAAACGAAGGAAAAATGGGGTCATGTGCGCAACACACGACCGGCGCTTAAGCAGTGCTTGGGTGCCCGTTCTCGCAATTTCATGCTCGAGCGGTGCTCGGGCAGTGTGCTTGTAGCCGAGACCGCTCCCACCATCCCCTCGAGCACACCCTCGAGCGGTGCATTCACATTTTTCCGATCGAGGAGCGCTTGAGTGATAGTCGAGCGCCTTGCGCTCCTTAGCCCATTTCACATCATTTTGCTTCGGTATCAAATTTTTTCATATTCTTAAACCTAAATATGATTTTCATCCACATAATTATTTCATAATTATCATATTTTAGAATCAGGATCTCACATTCTCCCCCGCTTAAAAATATTTCATCCTCAAAATTAAATAGAGCTACATACCTCAAGAAAATAGTTGGGAAAATTTACTTCGGATTTTCTCTTCGCGCTCCCAAGTGGCCTCCTCCGGTGAATGATTCGTCCAGAGCACTTTCACCAAGGAAATGGTCTTAGTGCGTAACCTATGATCCTTTTGATCCAGAATCTGTATCGGTTCCTCGACATAGGATAAATCGTTATCAATAGTTAAGGGCTCGTACTCAATCACGTGTGCAGGATCGAGGACATACTTTGAAGCATTGATACATGAAATATATCGTGTACGTCTGCCAGACTAGGGGGTAGTGCCAACCGGTAAGCCACCTCCCCGATCCTCTCAAGAATCTCAAATGGACCTATGAACCACGGCTTCAGTTTTCTTTTTACTCTGAACCTGAATGTTCCCTTTGACAGTGAAACTTTTAGAAATACAAATTCTCCTACATCAAAACTCAATTCTTTTCTCCTCTGGTTTGCATAGCATTTTTGTCTACTTTGAGCAACTTTCAAATGATCATGAATCAGTTTAATTTTCTCCGTAATTTCTTTCACGATTTTAGGATCCAAAATTTTCTTATCTCCGGTCTCCTTCTACTGAATCAGTGATCTCACTTCCTCCCATATAGAGCCTCAAAAGGTGTCATGCCGATACTAGTCTGATAACTGTTATTATATACAAATTCAGCCAGTGCCAGATAAGTGTTCCAAGTCCCCTTCATTTCCAACACCGAGGCCCTCAACATATTCTCAAGAATCTGAATGGTACGCTCCGATTGGCCGTCAGTTTGGGGATTGATACGTAATACTGAACTTCAACTCTCTCCCTAGCTCCTTATGCAAGCTTTTCCAAAACCTTGAGACAAAACGGGGATCCCTATCAGATACAATCGAGGTAGGTATTCCATGAAGTCTCACAATTTTTTTTTACATATAATTAGGCCACTTTATCACAAAAATAGGTCATCCTGATCGCCAAAAAATGGATTAATTTTGTCAACCAATCAACTATAACCCAAATGGTATCATGATTCCTGGGTGTCCTTGATAAACCCGATATAAAATTCATAGTAATATTTTCTCATTTCCAGCTTGGGATAGGCATCGGCTGTAACAATCCAGAAGGCTTCCTCCTTTTAGCTTTCAGTTGCTAACATGCAAGGCATTTCTCCACATAAATCATAATATCTCTCTTCATATTCCTCCACCAGAAAGTTTTTTTAAAATCTTGATACATTTTGTTCGCCTCAGGGTAGATTATATACCGAGACCGGTAAGCCTTCTTCAAGATCTTTTCTTTCAGTTCTCTATTGTCTGGTACACATAATCTGTCTCTAAACTTCAACACTCCATTTATCCGGATATTAAAATCAGCTCGAGAATATCTATTCAAATCAATCACAATATCTATAAGGAATGAATCATTCACTTATTTCTCCTTTACCTCATTAATTACCTCCGGTTGGATCTGAAGATAAGATAGGAGCGTCCTATTACCCCGAGCATAACATTGGAAATCACGTTGTTTCAAAAAATCTAATATTTTCATCTGTTTAACTTGCAACATGACCACATAATCTGATCGACGGCTCAATGCATCTGCAACCACATTAGCATTCCTTGACTTATATTGTATTTCACAGTCATAATCTTTCAAGAAATCAAGTCACCTCCTTTGCCTCATATTAAGTTCTTTTTATAAAAACAGATATTTTAAGCTTTTATGATTAGAATATACAAGAAATGTTTCACCATACAAGTAATGTCTCCAAATTTTTAAGGCAAACACCACAACGGCAAGCTCCAAATCATGGGTCGGGTAGTTTCTTTCATACACTTTCTGTTGCCTAGACCCATAAACTACTACTTTACCATGTTGCATCAATACAGAACCTAAACCTACCTTAGAGGCGTCATAGTACACCTCAAAGCCTCCTGATCCTTCTGGAATAATCAATATGGGAGCGGTAGTCAAGTGATCCTTCAACTCCTGAAAACTCAAATCACATTCCTTAATCCATTCAAACTTGGCCTCCTTTTTTAGTAGCTGAGTCAGAGGCATAGCAATCTCTGAGAAATTCTCTACAAAACGTCTGTAATAGCCCGCCATGCCAAGAAAGCTTCTAACCTCAATCACAGATGTTGGCCTACTCCAGTTTATAACAGCCTCCACCTCGTTTGGATCCACAGAAATACCATCGTCAGAAATTACAAGCCCCAAAAATGTTACATTCTCTAGCCAGAATTCACATTTACTCAGCTTAGCATACAATTTTTCCACACGGAGGATTTAAAGTACCATCATTAGGTGAGTTTTATGCTCCTCATAGTCCTTTGAATATATTAGGATGTCGTCAATAAAAACTATGATAAATTTATCCAAATATGGCCTGAACATCCTATTTATCAGATCCATAAAAGTAGCAGGGGTATTCGTAAGTCCAAAAGGTATAACAAGGAACTCATAGTGGCCATAACGCATCCGAAAAGCAGTCTTAGCCACATCTTCTGGCTTAATCATTAACTGAAAATAATCAAACCTCAACTCAATCTTTGAGAACACCCGAGATCCTTGTAATTGATTAAATAAATTATCGATACGCGGTAATGGATACTTATTCTTAATCGTGATTTTGTTTAACTCACGATAATCAACACATAGCCGCAAAGATCCATCTTTCTTCCTCACAAATAATACTGATGCTCCCTAAGGAGATACACTTGGTCTAATAAAACCTTTATCTAATAACTCTTATAACTGTAATTTTAATTCTTTTAATTCAGCCGAGGCCATACGATATGGGGCTTTAGAAATTAGTCTAGCTCTGGGAATAACTGTAATCTCAAACTCAGTTTTCCGGTGTGGAGGTAATCCAAGCAATCCCTCCGAAAATACATCATCAAAATTACAAACACTAAAGATCTTCTTAACCGGCACACTATAGCTCTCAGTAGTGTAGGCATATGCCAGGTAAGCTTTACACCCACTTTTCATCAGATGCTTGGCATGTAAAGTAGAAATTAATACAGGCACTTCCTTTTTCCTAATGCCTTGAAAGATAAAGGGTCACATCCCAGGAATATCAAAACAAATCCTCTTTAAAAAATAATCGATACTGGCATGATATTTAGCTAGCCACCTCATTCCCAAAATTACATCAAAATCACCCATGTCCAACAACACCAAATCCATAATCAAACATTTTCCATTCATCTCAATTACACATCCAGGATACACAACATTAGTAATTACAGAGGAACTAGTGGGAGTTGGCACAAAGAATGCATAATCCAAAATACACAGAACAGATATAATATAGCACGCAAACCATGGGGAAATAAAAGAGTGGATAGACCCCAAATCAAATAATATAGAAGTAGGAACTCCACAAATAGAGAGGATACCTTCCACAACATTCGTGGATGCCTTCGGGTCCTGAATAGTCACCGCGAAGGCCTTAACTGTGTCAGTAGGATTCTTTCCTTCCAGCCTCGGAGGTAATGGGCAGTCTTTCACCAAGTGGCCCTGCTGTCCACATCTAAAGCATGCTCCCGATACCTTATGACATGTTTGACTCGGATGCTTCCTCCCACAGAAAGTATAATCAGTGGCTGATATTTCCGTGCCAGTCATTGACTGAGTTGGAATGATACTCTTCTCTTTGTCTACGGTCTTTGCCTTTTTGGACGGTCCAGAAGGCCCTACACTTGGTCCAGTACTGATATTCGTCCGATTAGCAGTCCTCTTTGTAAAAAATCTCTCCGTCTCCACCTCCTTTTCGTAGATAATTGCCCTATTTAGAATATCCGCATATGTTTGGAGCTTGTGGGTCGACAGGTTCTTCCTAATATAGTCCCGCTGCCCTTACTGGAACTTCTTCTCTTTTCTTAACTCATCCTCCACGTAAAAGAGCGCAAAACGGGACAACTCAGTGTATCTTGCGTCATATTCAGTGACTGTTATATTTTTCTGTCTCAACCGCATGAACTATTGTTCATTCTGATCTTGGAGACTGGACGAAAAATATTTTTTCATAAAGGCATCTTTGAACATCTTCCATGTGATCTCATCATCGGGAACACATAATGTCCTCTTTTTCATGCTTCACCAACTATCAGCCTCACCCTCCAGCTTATATACTGCGAAGGTGATTTTCTCCTGATCAATACACCGGATCACAGTAAAAATCTTCTTCATTCTCTTTAGCCAAACATCCACTTCCATTGGACCAGGCTTACCCAAACATCCTGGTATTTTCTCTGCGGTAAATCTATCATACGTCATTGGAGCAGGATTTTTTGATGCTGGCTCAAGTACAGGGACCAAAGCCATATGCCTATGCTCCATAAATTCTACCACATTGGTCATTCGATCTAACAGATCAACATAAGCAGCCTCTCTATCGTGGGGAGTACTAGCACCACCACGATTATTTCTTCAATTCCTCTTGTTGGCCATCTTAGATCCTATAACCTAGAATAAGCACATCATTATAACCTTAAGAAATCAAGTTCAGGGAAGAGATTATCAGTAGATTAATGAAATTTAAACTTAGCTTAAGGATCAACTTCCTAAACATCCTAGTTGCCTTAGCTACCCTGATCTATTCCTACAGAAATTCAAGCCTATACTTCCGCTTTTTGATCAATTAATTTCTAAGGCATCTCATTTCTCTAATACCAATTGTGACGGAATGGATTTTTTTTGTCCTCAGAAACTTTCATCATTATAGAAAATAAAAACCTAAGCCCAATTAATAATCTCAAGTTCTAAGAAAAAACGGACAGAGTTTTTCTAAAATTATGCTAAACCGAAATACAAATCTTGTCTATAACCTGCAACATATAGAATAATATCATCATATCCATCAATAGGTACTCTCATTTTAGACACAGGATCACAGACACCGTATAATTTCCTACAGCTTATATTTTACATTTCATATCCACTATATTAACAGTTTGGAATAGAGATACCATCCAGGACCTGTACAGAATCCAAAAAATATATACCGAAAGCAAAACTATAAACTTACGGAAGTATAAATTTTCTATTTCATCACATGCATCATATACATTTCATAAACTGAATCCATATACATAAAATTCATATACAAAATCTAATATTTACATTCAAACTGTTTCTTTTCAAGGTCTCCAAAATATTTCAGATCTCCAAAGGTCTTCAGGCAAAGCTTTAATTATTTCTTATTATTCGAGACTAGCTCTATCATCTCATTTGGAGGAAAAAAATAGTAAAATAGTGAGTCAAAACCTAGTAATATACATGCAAGCATGCAGTAAAACTTTTATACGGAACAGAATATAGTAAAACCGATACAGTTCATATTAAAGCATAAATGCTATAAGACCGTAATTTACGAAAACTATAACAGAATATAAATGTAGAGGATTACATAACTATTGGGGAACAAAAAGATATATATAAATCACAAGAAAAACATAATCCGATAATAATCAGGTTTCAAAAATCAGAAATCGGTAAACATAAGTCACAAGTCAGAAATCGTTATAAAATCTATAAAATATTGAAAATCTCATTTTCTATCAGTAAAGGACCCAACCAGTAGACCCTACTAGTAGAGGGGGCAGATAATGGAGGATAGATTATATTCACTCTACACAATCTAAGGGTAGTAACAGGAATAGGAGATCCCTTCTCATGGGATCTACCTCCTTTCAGGGGATTCAGGATAGGAGTGCCAGCTAGTAACAATAACTACCCTCTGGATTAACGCTCCGAGGAAGGGCGGACTACATATAATTTTATAGATAGAGTTATCATCGATTACCATCATAATATTTTAAGGTATGTCAGAGAATCTGACCTGACT
Source organism: Nepenthes alata (assembly GCA_028571085.2). Taxonomy (NCBI): domain Eukaryota; kingdom Viridiplantae; phylum Streptophyta; class Magnoliopsida; order Caryophyllales; family Nepenthaceae; genus Nepenthes; species Nepenthes alata. Next base: position 13,149 of record JAOVVI020005035.1, read on the forward strand.
GTATATCAGTCTCGGGTCTTAATTAATAGGAACAGAAACATTACTCATTATTTCTTAACTGAAAAAGTTTTCAGTTTCAAAAGTCAATCAGAGTTTCACAGTAACTCTTCAGTTAGCTTCGAAATATATAGTAATAGTTTGTAACTTTTCAGATTTACTTTAGAATACACAGTAATAGTTTAAAATCCTTCAGATTTGCTTCAAAAATCCTCAAAAATTTAACAGTATAAATTGGTGTAAATATTTTAGGCATAAATCACGTCATGGATAGTATGTCGTCATAGATTAACTTTTGCATATCAAAAATTTTGGATTAAAACCATCAAATCCCTTTAATTTTATGCTTAGAGTTTCGCCAAAACTTTTGGACGATAAACGGACACCATATATTTTCATGAAATTGAAGCAATATTTAGTAGTATATATAAGTAAGCATAAAATGTGTCCGATTAATCAGGAGAAATATGTATTATTTATAGTAAACATGCAGAATCATTGATTTAAAATATAAATACAAATTTAGAGATACAAAAGAGCTGTACAAATAGTAAATAACGTCCAAAGTACATTTGTCTGAGCTCGATTTACAGTTACCCTTACTTTGATCGGGACTGGACGAAAGATTTTTTCCCTTTCTTTTCTCTTCCCTCTCCTTCCTCTCTTCTCCTCGTGTTGCTGTCATCGTGGTATGGAAAAATTAACCTCCAAATCTCATTTAAAACGAAGGAAAAAGGGGGTCACGTGTGCAACACACGATCGGTGCTCGAGCGCTGGTCGAGCAGTGCTCAAGCGCTCGTTCTCCCAATTTCACACTCGAGCGGTGTGCTCATAGTTGGGACCGCTCCCATCATCGCCTCAGGCACACCCTCGAGTGGTGCATTCGTATTTTTCCGCTAAAGGAGCGCTCGAGCAGTAGTCGAGTGCCCTGCGCTCCTTACCCCATTTTGCCTCATTTTATTTCGATATAAAATTTTTCAACATTCTTAAATTTAAATATAATTTTTATCTACATAATTATTTCATAATTATCTTGTTCTTGGATCGAGATCTCACATGAAGTGACACCAAAATCAATGACCCCCTTATAGAATGGCACCGTCAAAGCTCAAACAATTGAAGTAACAATTGTAAGAGCTACTGGAGAAAGGCTTTATCCAGCCAAGTGTATCCCCATGGGATGCTCCAATACTGTTTGTGAAGAAAAAGGATGAGTCTATGTGGCTATGTGTAGACCACCGAAAGTTGAATAAGATTACTATAAAGAACAAGTACCTGTTACTGAGAATTAATGATTTGTTTGATCAATTGCAAGGGGCTCAAATATTTTTAAAGATTAATATTTGTTCGGGTTATCATTAATTGAGGATTAAGAAGGAAGATGTGGAAAAGATGACTTTCCAAACAAGGCATGGGTATTATAATTTTTTAGTTATGTCCTTTGGAAAAACTAATATCCTTGTAGCATTTATGGATTTGATAAATTGAATGTTTCAATCCTATACTGACAAGTTCTTGGTGGTGTTCATTGATGGCATTTTGATATACTCGAGGAGCTATGATGAGCACAAAGAACATTTGAGAATTATACTCCCAAACATGTCGAGAAAATAGTTTATATGCCAAGTTGGAGAAATGTGAATTTTGGCTTGAGGAAGTTATAGTTTTGGGTCAAATCATTTTAAAGGAAGATATTTCGATTGATCTCAAGAAAGTTAAAATTGTGATTAATTGGAGTTGACTGACGACGGTAACTAAAGTTAGGAACTTCTTGGGAATGGCGAGTTCTTGTTGAAGATTTATGGAGAATATTTCCATAATCGCCATGTCCCTAAACCGATTGATGTGGAAGAAAGTCAAATTTAATTTGATGGAGGATTGTGAAAACAGTTTCTAGGAATTGAATGACTGTTTGACGATCGTCCCAATTTTGACGATTCTTGAAGTATCCGGAGGATTTGTGGCTTATTGCGATACATCCAAAACTGGATTAGGATATGTCTTAATGCAGCATGGGAAGGTAATTGCATATGGATCAAGGGAATTAAAAACACATGAAAGAAATTATCGAATGCATGATCTGGAATTGGCGGTAGAGATCTTTATATTGAATATTTAAAAATACTATTTATATAGAGAGAAATTCTTAGTATATTCGGACCATAAGAGTCTTAAGTATTTATTCTCTCAAAAAGAATTGAATATGAAATAGCAAAAATGGATGGATTTCTTAAAGGATTATGACTGTAAAATTTAATACCAACCCGGAAAGGCCAATATTGGAATGACAAGTGTCTTAAAGGATTTCTTAAAGGACCATAAGATGCTTTAAGTTATCGAATGACAAGTGTGGCTCATTTGAGAATTAAAGAGATAGAGATGTTGAATGTTTGAAATAATGTGAATTAAAAGGCACTCCCAAGGTACCCAAATGATATTATCTTATTTCCAAATGCTGCTAGAGATTTTGGTTAAAATTAAAGGAACTTAAATAGATGATCCATTCTTGGTGGATAGTGCTGGAGATTCGAATAGAGATTTTAGACCAAACTTTAGTACAAGGGCCAATGGAGTTTTGAGGCTTTGTAAACGGATATGTGTACCGGATGTTGGAGAATTGAAAGAAGAAAACATGTATAAAGGTCATCGATCAAAATATATTATCCACCCAAAAATTAACAAAATATACCAAGATTTAAAAATGATATTTTGGTGGCAGAATATGATAAGAGAAATTGAGACCTATGTAGGAAGATGTTTGATATGTCAACAATTGAAGGCCGAATTCAAGAAGCCATCCAACCTATTGCAACCTATGCCAACTCCTAACCAGAAATGGGAAGATATAACAATGAATTTCATGATGGGAAGATATAGCATTTGGGTAATTGTGGATCAGCTCTTTTCATAGTTATTTGGATGACATTCTTAATAGATTGATTAGCAAGATTGTATATTAATGAGGTGGTCATATTTTACGGTGTGCCAACTTCGATTGTGTCTAATAGAGACTCGAGATTTGTCTCAAAATTTTGGAAGAGCTTGCATCAAGAATTAAGAACAAATTTGAAATTCAACGCAACTTATCATACTCAAACGGATAGATAATCGAAGTGAACGATTCAGATTTTGGAGAACATGTTAAGAATTTTAATTTTAGAAATAAAGGACAATTGGGAAGATTATTTATCATTGGCCAAATTTGTGTATAATAACAGCTATCAAGAGAATATTGGTATAGCTTCATTTGAGATTTTGTATGGAAGAAAATGTCATTCTTTGATCCAATAGGAGGACACCGGCAATCATAGACTTTTAGGATTGGAGGTTATTCAAAAGACGTTTGATAAGATTTGTTTGATTCACAACCTATTAAAGGTTGCATAAAGTTGACAGAAAAAGTTATATTGATCAGAGGAAGTCAAAGCAAAGTTTTGACATTGGAGAATCCCTATTTTTGAAGATATCTCCATCGAAGAAAATTTTTCGATTTTGGATAAAAGAAAAATTGAATTCGAGGCTTATTAGACCATTCGAGATCTTAAAAAAATTAGTAAAGTAGCGTACACATTGGCTCTACATTCAAATTTGGGAGATATTCATAACGTGTTCCATGTGTCGATACTCTAAAAATATGTGTACGATTTGATACACATTATTGAATATGAACCGTTGAAGATCAATGAAGATTTGACAAATATAGAGGAACTGGTTCAAATTTTGGATAGAAGAGATCAAGTGTTTCGGACAAAGATGATTCCGTTGGTCAAAATCTTCTGGAGAAATCATT
>JAOVVI020005036.1:0-16934 GCA_028571085.2 Nepenthes alata
CAAGCCTATTTTATGAACTGTCAGATGGCTTTAAACAAGCTATGATTTGGTATATTTATTTACAATAAGACAACTACTAGAACCTGTAATAGCTTGATTAGAAACTTCAGCCCCATTGTGTGAGCTTAACTCATGAAGTTAATGGGTGGTCTATTGTAGTCAATTGTGAATAAGTCTAGTGTAGCTATTGATAAAATACTTACTCTTAATAACAATGATCCTTAAATTATTAATGATGTAATCAATTCAATTTTATCAGTACCTTAATGATATGCAAATCATAAATTTCATTGAGTAATAGCAAATGATAGTAACATAAATGTTATCAAATGGACTATACTTTTAGCTCCTCATATTAAGTGACATTGCCAAATTCCCAAATGAGTGACAGAAGGCATTTATAAGGACAAAAAACTCATAAAAGTGTTAGGAAGTTCTTTATCGAAAAAAGATAATATAATACAAACAAACTTGATTAATAAATAAAATCAAATTTCCTTATCGTATATTGACAATATTAGTTCAAATTTGGTATATAATTATATTTATAAGTATATAAAATAGTGTTTAATAAACAAAAAATATTATAAAACACCTCTTTATACCAAGTGAAGAAGTCTGGAAAATCAAGTTGGTTTTTTTTTAAGTTTTCTAAATTTCTGCAAAAAGAGGGAAAACTAAATATATATATATATATATATATAGATAGAGAGAGAGAGAGAGAGAGAGAGAGAGAGATTTTAATAAGAAAACAATCAGATTAAAATAGATTTTCAAGATATTTTGGTTTTCCTGTAGTAGTATTCAAAAAAACTCATTTTTTCACAACTAAATAGGCCCCTAAAATTCCAAAGACCTTGTGAAAAGGCATCCATTTGTGGAAAAACTTCTTTGAAAGAATGGCCGGAGTGTAATTTTATGAGTTATGTGCATAGCTCATGGTGATGTATGGGTAATGGATATGCTTCTTATGGCATGTGATGGAAGTCGAGTTCATGATACAGATGGCAACGAGAGACAAATGGGAGACGGGTAGGTACAGAAGTAGTGATAAAAATATGTGGAGAGGTGGTAAGAAGAGCTCTGTGGTAGGTGATTAGCTAACAAAGAGGACCACAAGCATAGCCAATTGGATAGAAGAAAGGATTTACAAATCCTCAACTAAAATAAGGATACTTTTCAAATTCTTCCTTTCAAGATTCAAGGTAAAAAAAAACCCTATTTATCCACTATAGACTAGTATTTGAACCAAATTAAGGCATCTTAGATGAAAGTTGGGTTGAAAAGAATGAAAATCCAACTTTAGTAGTTCTGTCTTATTAAAGAGAGCCAATCCTATTCCCAACAAATACTCTCATAATCCACTAGACTCAAATATTCACAGTACTTGCAAAGTGTCAGAGTTAGAAATCTATAGCCATAAAACCGTGCAGTGTGTCCATTCCTATTGGGCACCAGATGCCAACCAAGTTGACTTTCGAACACATTTACGTGTCGGGATTGATCTTGGGATACAAATGTGAAAATTACACTAATGTCGAATATGTCATATGTAAGTCACTAATTGAAAATGCAAAAACATAAACAAGCAATCAATAGTAATAAGTAATAATAGGATATAGAGGAAGATTTCAATAATGTATTTCTCATATAGAGGGTTTTGGACATTTTGACCTTCAACACTAGTATACATTGAAAATCTTCAATTTCCACAATAGGGTATCTAAATTTTTATAATATTAAAATTTAAACTAAATTCACCTGAATTTTAGAAAAAATCAAAGATATAAAAAAAATTATGCAAAAATTTACATAGCTCGATTTAGATTTTAACACAAAGCACACATCTATCACGCTATTACAGCCTAAGATTAAGTCTTTGACAACAAAGATGCTGATAAAGTGAAATCGCCACAATCACTTTGACAGCAGCAAACAATCTTTAGCTTCTCAATTATAAGATGAGTATCAAGAATAGCCAATCCCAGATCAGCTTTCTGCTTGATTCATACTTTTTGGGAACATCTGTACTGCTAAAATCTAATCAGAATGGGCTGATCATTTGAATACCATCTTGCCTTTCTCTTGAGATCTTCCCATGCAAAATCATCATTTTCTTATTTCCATTATTTCAGTTATTTGGGCATAAGTGTGCAGTAACTTTAGTACGCTGCCAAGTTTATAAACCAGAGAAAATGTTTACTCTGTTTATATAAAGCACTATAGTGCTCCAAGCAACAACTCCACCTTTTAGATTTAAGAGAACTGACATAAATGTAGTGGCAAGCAAAAATCAGAATCTCATCAGAAAAATGACTAACACATAAGTTGGAATTCCAAGCACTCTACTTAAGAATAAAATCGAGTGGTGCAAAGCACAAAACTTACAATATTGTGGGCTTTGATGAGAGTTAGATGTAGACATCCTCATGCATAAATATTGATGAATTGCTTACATAGTTTGGACCCGTGATTTCTACGTCAAAATTAAAGTAAAATTTAGTATACTTCCTTAGTAAACAAGTCAGATTGTGAAACGGTTAGTCACTAGACCTGGTTTGTCATTCTAACAATCAATTACCTAAACCGTCCAGCAATCATGCATTCATTTCAATTCCATCTTTTTCGCTAGCTCTTGAACATAATTTAAATAATGGCAAACAGCCCATATCCTATACCTCGACTTTAACGAACACAAATTTTAAAGAAACTTCAAGCTGTCCTGCTCAATTGTTTGCTGGTCTCCATCTGACGCACCATTTCCCATTTAGCCTATCCTAGCATCCCTAGAATACAACAGCTGAGCACAGGGTTCTTTAGAATTAAAATTTAGAACTTCCTGCTCCGTCTCCCTTTCTTTCTCCGTTTTCTCAGCAACCAAACACGAAATAGACCACATTTTCCATCGAGAACACAAAAATACAAGTACAGATTATGTTTTCAGCTACATGCATCAGAGTCCGGAATCCCCCAAATCCAAACACATTGCAACCCAAAAAAAAAGGACAAACAAAGAATGCACATCAAAGTATGGCTGGGGAGTAAAAGAAGTCAAGAGAGGACCTGGAAAACGGCGAGAGCAACGAACTGGTCGAGCTTCTGAGTAAGTTGGTGCCACAGCTTTCTCTGGTATAGATCTGCCAAAGTATTATACCAATCGGAGAGCTCGGGGTGCGCGCTTCGCAGAGATTCCAAGTACTGAAGAGCAGCCATGGTTGATTTCTTCCTCTCTCGCGTTCTAAAGTTCTTACTTTTGGTGCGAATTAGGAGAGAGAGATGAAAACCAGCAGCGAACACACCGTTCTAAATTATCCTCAGCACAAACTCTTTCGCACTCTCCCTTTGCTTTTGCATATATCCTTCCTTCTGCTCAAAGCAAGGAAATCTAGAAGAATTCTACTTCGGGTTTCAATATTCAGAAAGGTGGGGGTGGGCTAAGATGGGCCCGGCCTGCGGGGAATACATATTGGGCTACAATCTCGTGAATTTTTGTTAATGGCCATTTTTCATAAAAAACAACACTACTTAATAAGATTGCATAAGTATTGAAATTATTAAGAAAAAAATCATAGATTTATCCATGATTTAAAATTCCCCCTCTGCAAATGGTTATAAATCACATATGAATATACAAATAGAATCTACTTATCCGCCCACCAAAAGTTATCTCTTAAAAAGTCTATCGGCTCCTAATTCTGAAGAAGAGAGAATAGCTCGAGGCAGAGAGATTATGACTCGATCAAGTGTTATTCTGTTCCTTATTCCTACCTCCACAACAACAGTAGATTCAACGGAAGATATCCAATTGAACAGAAAAATTATGGATGAAGAACGTGAACTTTTGACACCAGAGAACCTCCCATCAACAATGCCAACAAGTAACGTGCTATTTCATCGTCTACTTACACAGGATGATGCTTTCCATCTTAGGCTAAACTTTCCATTTAGCTATCTTCAACTGTTTATGCTGCGTTTAAATCTATTAGGATGACGCAAGAGGAAAGGTAAAAGGGGGGGGGGGAGGAAATCAAAGCATAGAGAAAGGCTAATGTACTCAGTCAGCCAATTCATAGCCCCGACGCTATAGCAAAGCAATCAATTAAGACCTCTTCCTCGGTTTGCCAAAGGAAAACATTTGCTTCATTCAGCCTAACGCTTTCCTCGTCGTAATAGTAGTACATAAACAATTGAAGAGATACAATACTAGAGGAAAGTGTTCGACCGCCTCATACTGCTCCTCCCGTGAGTGACATTAGGCAAAGTTTAAAAAAAAAAAAAAAAACAGATACTTGACAAATGTGACTTCTCCCGCATTGTAGATTTTTAGATGGATTAGACATACACAACCTATGCTTCTTAGAGAAGCTTATTTCATAATTTAAAATCACAATATCCAAATTATAAATAAAACAACTTTACCATTATATTAAGTCTATCCTCACCGTTTGGCAAGATAAGCCAAGAAAATACGAGTTGAAGATTCCACTCCCACCATCCTCGTCTAGAGTGCTGCCTATGTGATGGTGAGAAGTTCAATTCTGAGTAGTTGGATTTATCCCAAACCAACAGAGACACTGCCACCTTATCAATTTATAGCCCAGCTAGGTTGTCCAGGGGAAAGCAGGCAGCGGCAATCAGATCATACTTTTACATGATGCAATTTGGAAATGAGCATATAGATAGATGGGGTAGGGAGTTGAAGCAATTTGCAAGGGGCGGCTTGATCCAAGGGGCAACCAGAATAAAAATTATTACTAGAATAACAAATAGTAAACAAAAAGCAACCATGCCTTGATCCAAGGGGCAATTCCAACAGATTGCTCCGTGTCTTACATGCAACTGTGAATGACATAATCAAGTCCTGATAACAGGATGGGTTGAAATAACGCTTCCACCATCCCCTCTGGTTCATTTATAGATTTTGACTCCACGATCACCTTCCATTGGTCTGTTTGGTGCCCCCTTCTTAAATTAGGCCAATCAATCCTCATCTGAATTGTCGAATGTAATTTTTGAAGATTTGGGAGCATCTGCGGCAATCTCTCTGAAGTGAGCCCCATAAAGTTTTGACTCCTACATTAAAACAAGGCAGCAACGACACCATCCGTATAAATTTTTAGATGAGCACAAGGGGTTCAGTAAAAAAGAAGATTGCGGAATTCGGATGGCTAAAAGGCCCCTGCAACTAATGTTTGAGACGGCAGGCAATAGTGCATGGGAATGAGAGGAAAGCAAGAATGACAGAAAGGGTTACCTTTTTCTTGACATGGGTACCAAAGTTTAAGAGAGCAGCAGGTACAATCTGCCTTGCTTCTCTCAGAACATTCACCAGCTCTCCTGCCAGCCCCTAAAGAAAGATCAATTCAAATTTCATTGCCGAAAAAAAGGAGGTCACCTCCAACATTAGAACTCATCAAGACGATTTAAAGGAAGAAGCAGGACCTATAAGTCATTAAGTTCCAAAGTCTAATTATGAATAAGTTCATGTTAGTACCTTGTTCTGCTGTGTGAAGAAAGTGTGCGCAACACCCTTCTTACCAGCTCGTCCAGTTCGACCAATTCTGTGGACGTAATCTTCTGTTGAGAGCGGAAAACTGTAGTTGATAACCACTTCGACATCTGGAATATCCAATCCTCGTGCTGCTACATCAGTCGCAATCTGATGATATGATGTACCAAAATGAATCTAGATATGTGACTTGTTATAGACTTAAGGTTTCTTTTCTCAAAGAATACTGTCATTGATGATTTCTGTTACGTCCCTTCCCCACACTTTCAAAAAAACTGCAGCAATGTCAAACGTAGTTTCTCAAAGTCTTTCAATAACTGCCGCTAGATTAGTAAGGGATGAAGAAATTATGCACGTTACAAGTTAACCAAGGCCAAAAGAATATGATATTTACACTAAAAAAATCCCACAATAAAGACAATCAACCATTAATCTGGCACAGATGACCACCGTAAGATTTCTTACTTCTTTATTTCCAATGTGCTTAGTTGTCTAAAAATTATGGCGTCAAACTCGAGAGTTATGTCTGTTGGCTTGAGCAACCATCTAGTATGTGCTAGCCATTGCAAAATATTTGGTAGAATATTAGTTTCCTGTAGTAAATGGCTCACATTGGTCATCCATGCAATCACAACAAACTCAACTACAAGTATATATAAATGCAGCTATCTGCTCCTATATGCAAATCAAACTGACGACACTGCAGCCCTTTCGTTTTCACAGTTACAGCTAGGATTTTATAGTCACAAAAAACACACCAGCAGAGGACAGCTTCCGCTCTTGAATAAAGACAGTGCGCTCGTTCGTGCATGTTGATCTTTATCTCCATGGATAGAAACAACTTTCCAACCCCTAGAATCCAGAAGGGTAAAACTATAACAGGAGACATGTGAAAAGAAACTACTTGTTGACAACTAGCTACAATAGACTGGTAGCTCAAGGGAAATTTCATAGTTGGACCACATAAAATAACAGAAGGTGGCGATGGAACATAGTCTTTACCTTCCGCGCAGCATATTCTCTACCATAGGAGCTTCTTTCTTGTACAAGACAAATACTAGCACTCTATTCCTGCCCGACGACAATAATTTGTTAGTAGAAAGAATGGAAACAGGAAAGTCCACAAAGCAAGACTGATGATGTTTGCTTTTTTGTTTTCTCTCCCCCTGAACTAAGTGACAAAGAGAACAGATTCAGCTAGTTTTACACTGATAAGACCCATCCATCCTGTTTCAATTCAAACAGGTGGTCTCTTGCAAGCTTAACTAAACAACTGTACAGGAAGACTAACATTTTGCTGAGACGTGCACAAATCCACTTTCCCTTCTATTTTCCTAATGAGATATTAACTGAATAGTAATTTATGTATCACATAAACAATTACATAATATAATTACAATGCAGAATAACAACCATAGCTGTTCCTGAAATTGAGATCAGCTAAGGAAAAAATGAATTGTTTAATGAAGTTGCCTATCTGCTATTCTTTTCAAAAAAAAAATTGCCATGATTTCCTGTGATGCCCACATTATTTAATTTCTCCTTCCACTCAATATTGAGTCTCTTTGATGTAGATAGCAAAAGTAACAGAAAGATATGCTTTTCCAATTTCACCCTTAAAATCTGCAATTTATAAAGTCCAGGTCAAATTGAAAATTCAAATAGTTTGGCAGCCACCAATATACACATTTCCTTCTTCCAAATTAAAAAAAAAATAGCTAACTTAGGAAAAATAATTAACGATGATTTAATTAGGAAAGTGGATATACAACTGGGGTCAGTGTTCCCAGATATCAAACACTAACCAACTATTTCCTATTAACATTTTAAAGCTTCAAGAAACACCATTAGAAATGTGTTTTCTATAGTTAATTATTGCCATAAATCAGAATGCAAGTGGCAGTTGGAAAGCAAGTACAACAGGGAGTCAAACATAAACTGTTCACACTTTTGAGATTTGTGGTACTTCTCTAGCAGATCCACCAAACGTTTATCCCGTGATCGATCATCGATGACCTACATTATGCAAGCAATGTCTCATGAATACTACTATGAAAAAAGCCGTATAGATAATGCCAAGACTTCATCTGACTAGATCTTCAATGTTTGAATTTAACGTGTACCTCTACTATCTGCATGACATCATGATTGGCAGAAAGATCCTCTGAGCCCACTACAACCTGAAACACAGAACATGATCTGTCTCACATTCTGTGTCTCGAAATTAATCACCAAAAAAATTAAATGCCAATTTTGTTGGCATACTCACCTTAACTGGGTTTGGATCCATAAATTCTTGAGCTAATTGCTGAACAGGGGTAGGCCATGTAGCACTGAACATAACCATTTGCCTAGCTGAAAAGGTTTTAAATGTTAGCAGTCATAATCATGAAGTATGCCAGAAATTGTAAGGCTCAATTCAGGTCTCCTGAGTTGATTTTCTTACAATGAAACTGAAGAGAAGGGGGTAGGGAGAATGATGGAAAAATTGCAGAAATAATAGTGAAGAGAGGATAGTTTTCCAATTCAAGAAGGGAGAGATCTCCAAATTAAACCACTCAAAAGTACTTCATTGTTTGATTCATTTCTATTATATACTGTCATTTATATTGCCTCTAACAAATTCACTAATCATTATAACATGATACGTTCTCAATTGAACAAGTAATGCATAACTTAAGTGGTTATAACCACTAGTAATTGGCTGTGCTTCTTGGCATTTGTCATGTGACCCATGGCTTGGCTACAGATCACGTGATCAGCACAACCTATGTCTGAGCTAGCGCAACAACCCTGTACACCCCTCTATCATTGGACAGCTGGAGCTTCTCCATCTGGACGATGGTAACGAACTCTCAACAAACACAAGATTCACCACTCCCTCATCAGATGCCTGGTGTTGCTCCACATGAACAGTGATGATTTGCCCTTCGGCCAACAAAACCCTGATCCTCCACTAATCCATCTGACAGCTCCTGAACCTCCTTGTGGACATTGGTGATGCATCCCTTGCCTCTTCATGCTTATCATGCTCCTGTGGCTGCCAATATTATTTTTCTTAATTTGTCTGCCATGCTTTGTCCTGATGTTCATCCAACGGTCTCAAACAAACCATATGGACTGCCATGATGAATCAGATTTTTTAGGCTTATTTTCCTCAGGCAATTGCAGTTTTACAGCTCCTTGACCTTCTTCCGCAGCACTCTCTATTCTTCTTCTATGGTTTACTCTGATAAAATTTTCTTTTTCTATTTGCTTGTTTTCTGTCACTATGTTACTCTTTCAAATGTTTATTCATATTAGTCAGCTGGTAAAACTCCCCCCTTTAAAGTGCTTTCCTTCAAGGTGAGGGTCATTGAACTTGAAAGAGTGAAGGGGCTCCCAAGTGTTATTTTCAACCAAGGTTCCTCTTCATTTGATCAAGACCTCCACAACCTTGCTTTCCGCTATTTTCCACACCTTTCGTTCCACTACTTGCTCAAGTTTTGGCAAGATTTCTCCTTCTAAAATAATTGGAGGTAAGGATGGCAATACTTCGGATCTGGGTCCAACTTGTTTCTTTATAACAGATATGTGAAACTCTGAATAAAAATTTTCCAATGGTGGAAGAGCAAGTCAATATGCCATTGTTCCTACTCTCTCCGTGATTTTATATGGTTGAAGGTATCTAGGTACTAGCTTCAAATTCTTACAAAATGATATTGAATTTTGCCAGTATGATTGCACGCGAAGACAAACAAAGTCCTCGACTTGGAACTCCCTCTCCCTTCTATGCTTATCATACTATGTTTACATGTGAGGGGTCTAGTAGTACCATGGGTTGATCCAATCCCAAGCCCAACCACCAACGTGCAGGGATGAACGATTGGCCCAGCGAGCAACAAGCAATGCCTCTGGAAGGAGACAGATCCAGCCCAACCCATCCATGGTTGCAGCGACCGAAATAAGGCCTAGAGAGCGATGGGCCAATAGGATAGGCATCGGGCGGCCCAACCTGCGACACAGATGGATGAACTAATCAGAAAGCCTCCCGGCCAAGCAGTTGACAGCACGGACAGAGCATGCACATCCGACGGTCAGAGAACGTGTATACAGGTGTCGCCTACAACCGCGACCACAATCTGACAAATGCGTTGAGGGAATCCCTCGCAGCCTCCTCACTGCCACCAAGTGACATCTGACAAAGGTAGCGCCTGTCAATGCCCCAACGGCTAGCCAACCCAGATGCGATACCTATTACGAGCCTTGGCGCCAAAGGCCTTCACCATAAAGCATTACAAATACTCCTCACTGTCACAAAGCGAGGACGGGGCATTCTTTTTCGCATCTTCGTGGGAGCCCTTCTCGAACCTTCCAAAGCTCTTTCATACCGAGGCGAGACCCCCTGACCACTTACAGCGCAGGGAGCGAACTAAGCCCTCTTCCCTTGATACAGCTCTCTCTCTCTCTCTTCATTCCTTGTAAAACACTCACCGAGTGCACCCCTAATGAGCCACTTATCAAGTACATCTCTAATGAGCCACCCACCAAGTGTAACCCTAGTGAGCCACTCACTAAGTGCAACCCTAGTAAGCCACTCATTAAGTGTAATTCTAGTGAGTCACTCTTCAAGGTCAACCCTAGTGAGCCATTGGTCGCGTGCAACTCATCGGAGCCCAATCCTCCTTCTCTCTAAGCCGCCCCCCATCGAGTGCACAATAGGAGCCCAATCCTTCTCTCACATCCCCCATATAAATGCAACTCCGGATTTTTTCACATTCTCCTTATATCTTTATCTTTTCTTAGAAAGATTTCTGACTTGAATGTCAGAGGATAAATTGGGGAGTGAGTCCTGTCAATACTCTAACCTCTTGTTTGTAGTTTGTGGTTCGCAGGTTCAAGATTAACAGAAACGGAGATTGGATCTGTTCCAATTCAATCCGCAACGAAAGATTGAGTGGCTACCTAATCCGTATAACCCAGATATTGGGGACGCATCAACATGCATGCTTGAGTTTTCTGCAAATTTTCTTTTAGAAGGTCTAAGATAAGATCACATGTTCTTAGCTCCTCCTCTGTTACCTCATTGGCAATAGTTCCTTTAACAAATCTGGCCAACTTTAGGGGTGGGAGTCCATGGACAATTTCAAAAGTGGCTATTCCTATCGAGAAATGTTGGCTAGTGCTATATCACAATTCGGTTATGGCTAGCCATTTTGACCACAGTTTAGTCTTATCACTTACCTAGCAACAAAAATATTGTTTCTAACTGTTGTTTACAATTTTGATCTATTCATTAGTTTGTGGGTAGTAGGTTGAACTGTATTAAAACTAGTCCCGTATAATCCGAATAATTTCTTCCAAAACGAGCTTGTGAATATAGCATCTCGGTTACTAACTATAGTTCTAGGAACCCCATGTAATTTTATGATGTGAGTGAGGAATAGTTGAGCAATTTTTGCAGCTGTGTAGGGGTGAGTGAAAGATGTAAAGTGCGCATATTTAGTTAACTTGTCCACGACTACCAAAATATTATTATATTGCTGGGATGATGGTAAACCTTCAATAAAATCCATAGAGAGGTCTGACCACGAACGCTCGGATATAGGTAGGGGTTGGAGGAAACTGCAAGGTTTCAAGTTTGATGGTTTGACAAATATGACACTCCTTGACGAAGAATTTGATGTCGTCTTGCATTCTATTCCATAGAAAATCGGTCTTAGCTTAGCTTAAGGTTTTAGGATTATCTAAGTGTCTCGTTGAAGGGCTACTTGGACCCATTCCATCACTTGTTGTTTGATTCCTAAATCCTGACCTATGAAAATTTTTCTATTTTAAAAAGTATCCCATTTTTTAGATCAAACCCATTGGCCTGCACTGTTCCTTTGGGAATTTGCCAAACGAGATTCTGAACATTGGGGTCAGCTTGGTAAGAGGTCTTTAGCTCATTAATTTGACTCGAATTCAAGTAGGATACCCACAAGTTTTGGTTCCTCCTTTTGAGATAGGGCACTTGCTACCTTATTCTCACATCCTTATTTGTACTCAATGATAAAATTATAACCGAGTAGCTTAGAAATCCATTTTTGTTGTAACAGGGGTTCCTACCTTCTATTCAAGAAGGAACTTGAGACTTTATTGATCAATTTTGATAGTAAAGGTCTATCCTAGCAAATAGCATCACTAGTTTTTAATTTCCATAACTAACGCCAATTCCTCCTTTTCATAAGTAAAAAAATGGAGGATCCTTCCCTTAAGGGCATGACTGAAAAAGGCTATTAGTCATTGCTCCAGCATCAGCAAAGCCTGATGCCTATCCCCAAAGCATCAAATTCAATTACGAATCTTTTCCTAAAATCAGGCAACATCAAAACAAGGGGTTGGGGCATTGCCATTTTGAGCTTTTGAAAGGCCTCCTCAGCCTCCTTAGACTTAATAAATGCATGTGAGATGTGCAGCTATTGCTCTGTAGTCTTGGATAAATTTTCAGTAATATCCTATGAGTCTGAGAAAACCCATAAGGATTTAATACTCCTAAGTGACTTCTAGTCAAGTCATGGACTCTATTTTGGAAGGGTCTGCTTTTACTCCTTCCCTTGAAATCACATGTCCCAAGTAATCAATCTCCTTACAAAAAAACTTGACTTACTCATCTTGGCAAATAGACGATGATCTTTCAGGACCAGTAAAGCTTTTTTGGAGATTTACCTCATGTTTTTCCCCTGTAGGGCTAAAAATCAAAATATCATTGAAAAATACTAATACAAGCTTCCTAAGAAAGGGCCAAAAAATCTCATTCATTAACCATTGGAATGTGACGAAAGCATTGGTCAAGCCGAATGGCTATACGAGGAAGTAATAGTATCCCTCATTAGTTTGGGATGCGATCTTCAGAATGTCTAATTCCCCCATTTGGATTTAATGATACCCAACCTTAAGTCAAATATCCAAAAAATAGTGGCTCCATTTAACTCATCTAAAAACTCATCAATGGCTGAAATGGGAAACTTGTATTTGATTGTTTTGTTGTTTAAAGCCTGATAATCCACACACGTTTTCTAGCTCCCATTCGCCTTCCTCACCAACGAAATCGGGGATGACTATGGACTTTGACTACGCCTTATGAGCTAGATTCCAACAAGTCCAGCACCAATTTTTCAATTTTGCTTTTCTGATAGTACGGGTAACATAGAGCCTTGCACTAATTGGCATGGATTCGAGTTCTGTGCCCCTGTTTAGAGGCAACCCCCTTGTCTCTTAAAAACTTATTCGAATTGCTTTAACAAGTTCATCACATTTTCTAATAAGTCCAAGGTTCCTCCACATTCGGAGCTATCCAAGAGCTTTAGTACTATTCCCCTTTCTTCCCTAACAGGAATTTGCAGCAACGCACTACAGTAGCTTTAGTACTATTTCCCTTTCTTCCCTAACAGGAATTTGCAGCAATGCACTACAACACATTATCTTTATTTTTCTTTAATTATTGCTGGCGCATGATTTGCCCTTTGTCCCAGAACTCCATTTGAATGGTCAGGAAATTCCAAGTGATAAGTCTTAGGGCAGACAATCATTGTACCCCTAAAATTGCATCACACCCACCCAAGGTTAAAATAATGAAGTTAGCCTTAAGTTGATGATTCTGTACTTCTAGAGTCACATCTTCACAAGGTCCCTCCCATTGCATTATTTCACCAGTGGCAATCTGGACTCTCACCTTGATTTGTTCCAACCTCCGCCAATCCATTTTTCGGACCAGACTAGCATTAAGGAAGTTGTGAGATCTCCTTGTTACACACATGGAATTGTAGTATGGGGTTCCCATTATCACATGCAGTGAGATCTCCCCCAAAGATTTGTGACAGCAGTCAACTTATTGAGGTAGGGACTAATCAGGGTCCTGCTAGAAGTTTGTCTCCTCTATCTCAGTTGCTTTTATTAGGAATAGTTGGGGTTTGGTGCATTTGTGCCTTAAGTACCACTTTTCATTGCATGTATAACATAAGCATTGTTTCCTTCTCTCTTTCATCTGTTCAGGTGTGATTCGGTAGACTATAGTCTCCAGCTTGGTAGAGGCTTTTGATGAGCCAGTTGCCTTGGATGGGGACTAATGATGTAGATATGGCCTCCAGTTGAGACAATCTAACCCCTATTAGCTTTTTCCAACTCGTAACAAACTTCTCGTGAGTCATTCCAAAATCCTAATGAAGGTTGGTCGAGTTTAACAGTTTTACTGAATGATGGATCTTGTTATTCAGGCCTCCCAAGAAACAGCTTAATTTCACCTAAGCTGGGACATGGCTTGGCCGATTTATGATAGCCTCGAACTAGATCTTATACTTAGCTATGCTCCATATTTGCCACAATTTCTGCAATAATTCCATGAGATTGTTATATGCTAAGTTCCAAACTAGATGAGTAGAGCTTGGGCAAATGTCTCCCAATCTTCAAAGTCTCTGACCTTTTCCGCTCCTCGCAACTAGATCAAGGCTTCCCATTCCATATAAAAAGCGGCTAACAAAACCCTCTGATTCTTGGAGTTTGATGGAGCCTGAGGAATTTCCTTGCTTTATAAACCCAACTGCTCGAGTTCTTACCATCGAACCTTAGAAAATCAATCTTGATAGTCCAGTGAATGTTTACTCCTAGTTGCTCATCTAGCTCCCCTCTCAGCTTGGGGTGGTAAGCAAGGGGGACAACGGCATGTGGGTTAACTAGAAACCTCTGGTATAGATTGAATAAATACCTCATTTGTTCTGTGAGCCCGGTTATGTCAAGCTTAGGTTGTTTCACGTGTTGGTTGTTATTCTACGCTAAAATATCAAGCCTTTGGCTTCCTATGGCTACTAATTCAATTAGTAGATTTATTCGAGTTTCCTCTATCATTCTTTGTCTCTAATACCAATATGTAAGGCTCAATTCAGATTTCCTAAGCTGATTTTCTTACAATAAGATTGAAGAGAATGGGTAGAGAGAATGGTAAAAAAATTGCAGAAAAACAATGAAGGGAGGATAGTTTCCTAATTTGAGAAGGAGATAGATCTCAAAATTAAACAACTCAAAGGAACTTCATTATTTAATTCATTTCTATTATATAGAACTATATATATTGCCAGTATGTTATTTATATCACCTCCAGCAAATTCCCTAATCATTACAATAAGATACATTTTTAACTGAACAGGTGATGTACAATTAAAGTGGATATAATTAATAACAACTAGTTGGGCTTCTCGGCATCTAACATGTGACTCATGGCTTAGCTGGAAATCACCTGCTTGGCACGCCCTTCATCTGAGTCAGCGCAACAACACTGATCCACCCCTCTTTCATCAAATGGCTGGAGCTTCTCCATCTGGACAGTGGTGATGAACTCTTAACAAACATAAGATCCACCACTTCCTCATTAAACACCTGACGTTGATCCACGTGAATGATGATGAGTTGTTCTTTCTGCCAACAAAACCATGAACCTCCACTAATCCATTTGACAGCTCCTCAGCCTCCACATAGACGTTAATGATGCGCCCCTTGCCTCTTCGCACTTTTCATGCTACTATGGCCACTAGTCTGATTTTTTGAATTTGTTAGCTATGCTTTGTCCCCGGTGCTCAACCCATGACTTCAAATAGGCCATCTGAATGGCTGTGATGAATCTGATTTTCTGAGCCTTATTTTTCATAGGAAATTGTAGTATCACGGCTCCCTGACCTTCTTCTTTCTTCCATTGTGCTCTCTTCTTCTTCTTCTAGGGTTTACTCTGATTTTTTTTTTCTTTTCTATTTACTTGTTTTTCTAGCACTATGCCACCCTTTGGGATGTCTATTCATATTAGGTGGCTGACAAAAACATAATTGTTAAAACCTAAGCCCAGATGCCTAGCCATGTCAATGCTTCACCTAGACGATGAAAACAATTGTAAAATACAAATACATAATACTAGCTGCTTGAGAGCAGGATTAGAAATTAAATTAATCAAAATTTAATAACCATGGCCAAATAGAGGAGCAAAAATTAAAAGAAAATGCTAGTGTGAGGCTTTCAAATCATAAGGTATTGAGAAATCAAAGTACAGCACTGTGCTGCACAGATATGTCAGCTAATCTTTTCAAGCAAAACAATCTAAAATCCTAGAAGGGATAAATGTGAAACAGAAATAGACACATAATGTATAAAGCAGCAATAGAGAAAGAGCATCAAATGAAACTACTTTTGTAAGACCAAAGGGAAAAGGTGTTTGCGAAGGACCAGAATGTCACCGTTTTCTGAAGTGACCGTGATGTTGAGGTATGTGGCTAATAGCAAGCTTTGGTTCTGTACTCTTGTAAGGTGCCGAAACTTTTAAGAGGTATTTCTGTTCTATTAAATTTACATGAGGATGTGAGAGAAGCTGAAACTACATGAAATAGAGATATAACAATTTGGGTCTTAAAAGAGAGCAGTGCCTAATAGGAACAGGAGCCTCAGCTTAAGCCAACGATGGGAGGATTGTTTGAGAGGGACTCGAGCAGCTAGATATTTGAGAACCCAGGATCTCTGGAGCCTCAAATAAGTTTGGATAGCCTTGACTTCAAGTGCGATACACAATCTACTTCAGCGGCTTTTTTATATGACCATTACAACCACCAATAGTCAACCTCATAATGAATGAAGGGCGTTTGGGTGTAAGGTAGCAGAGAGAGCATATCACGCAGCCTGGCATAGGAATGTGCATGTGCATGTGCATGTGCATGTGCATGTGCATGTGCATGTGCATGTGCATGCGCATATGAGCATGTAATACAGACAGGTAGAACATCCTTCGGACTCTGTATGCGGAAAATAATCTTCCAACAAATGACACTAAAAGGTGTCACCAGTGCACCAAATATTGACAACTGATGGGTCCAACTCGGGAATGGGCTAAGAATAGCGAAGCCCAATCGAAGGGGCACGGGTTCGATCGAGCAGAAGGGCCCAAACCCCCAATGAAGCCCAAAGAATCCAGGTGCGCAGCCCACGTGACGCCCCAGACGAACAACCAATCAGCACGCTCTCACGACCTACAGAGGCGACTGCAGGTGGCGGGCGCTAACTCAGATAATGCCAGCCAATGAGAGAAAAGGTCAACGTTACAAGCCACGGCGCACGCCGTCCTCGCAACAACTCAACTAATCCAAGCACGGGCAGCAGACCAAGCATTGTTCACGCCCGACAATGGTTTTCCTGCCTCCGTAAGGTGACAACTGACGTCACTGGCCATCACCAGCGCACAACGGTTGATGAATCTTGGCAAACCACTTATCGGGGGTTCCAGCTCCCAAAGCCTCCCAGAGGAGCCTATAAATACCCTCTCCTGCTAAGGGAAGGAGAGAGCTGAATCCTAAGTCCAATTGGTGACTAGAGATCAAGTATCTAATCCTTCACCAAAAAATTCCAGGTCTCGAGGAGAAAGAACCAACTCTCTTCC
>JAOVVI020005037.1:0-16933 GCA_028571085.2 Nepenthes alata
TGAGAACCCAATAATCTTTTTAATTAAAATTTTTTTAAAAATGTAAAAACTTTAAAAAAATTTCACATTAAAATTTTGAATTTTGAAAAATATTTGAAAAAAAATTTAAATTATAAAAATTAATTAATTAAATAATTGGTGTACGAAATCACAAGTTTTTGAACAATAAGTTTATTAAAAAATAAAATTTTTGGAATTCAGAAAAATATGAAATAATAATGAAAACTAAAAAATTGGGATTTGCGATTCTGATTTGTGAAAATTAAACATTAAAAATTTGGGATTTTGATTCCTGACTTTAAAAAAAATAAATCCCAAATTTCAAATTTAAATTATTAATAAAATAACTGAAAAATAAAAGCTCGAGTTTAATATTATTAATTTGTTAAGAAACCTTAAAATTTAAAATTTTGTGATTATAAATATTTATTTAGGGTAGAAAATTTCTAATTTTGAGAATGATTATCGATATTTTAATCCTTATTTTCTATGAAAAATATCAATTATAATAAAAATTTTCAGATTTTTTTATACATTTCCTTTTCTAAATTTATATTTAAATTTTTAGAATTAATTCTCTACGGTACAAAAATCAACCATCAATATGCAATTAATCAAAAAATTCTACACGTAATGTAGACATTTAATTCAATTTTCATACTTCAATTTTTTAAATTTATAGATCTAATAACTAATAAAAATAAAAGATAAAATTTAAATTCATATCAAGCATGAATTTAGAAAAAATAATCATTAATTTTACCATATTTATATCTTATATTTTAAATATTTTGAACATATCATGTTTAATATTATTGATAAAATTTTACAATTTGTATGATCATAAAATTTAACCGTTGATAAAGTTAATGTTAAAATAGAAATTAATAGTGAAGTTAATTTCATGAGCATGTTACAATTGATATGGACATGTTACAATTGCCGGGAGTTGCCTTCCTTTCAGAAAATCTATCCTTTATTGAGTCACCCTCCATTCAGGACTAAGGAACACTCCGTCTGGGAGCTTGAAGCACGCCGTCCCAGAGCCAGGAGTACTCCGCCACACAGCCACAAGCACTCCACCCTGGAGCTATGAGTCCAACGTACTAGAGCTTGGAGCCATCCATCCCGGAACCACGAGCACTTTGTCCCAAAGCCACGAGCCCTCCGTTTTGAAGTCACAAGCTCTCCGTCCCGGAGCTAACCCATCGCCTCGGAACAAGGAGTCCTCCATCTCAGAGCCACGAGTCCTCTATCCTAGAGTCGACCCTCCATTCCAGAGTCAGGAGCTTGCTATCTAAGAGTCAACCATTCGCTAACATAATCAAGACACTGGCCCACTAGCGCAGTCTAGTTCTTCCCTTCTAAGACACCCCTTCACCGGAGCAACTCTAATCCGTCCTTCTGTGGGCGCAACTCTAAGCCGATCTTCTGTGGGCGTACCTTTAAACCGTCAATCTACGGGCGCACTTCTAAAATGTCCCTCTGCGGGCGCACCTCTAAGACGCCCATCTGCGGGCGCATCTCTAAATCGTTTCTCTGCGGGCGCACCTCTAAAACGTCCATCGGTGGGCGCACATCTAAATCGTTTCTCTGCGGGTGCACCTCTAAAACGCCCATCGGTGGGCGCACCTCTAAGTCGTCTCTCCACCGGGTGTACCTTTAAGATGCCTCTCAATTCGGTGCATCTCCAAGCTGTATTTCTACGGGCGCACCTCTAAACCACCCCTCCGTGGACGCACATTTAAGACGCCCCTTTATGGGCGCATCTCTAAGCCGTCGCTCTTCTACGCGCACCTCTAAGACGCCTCTCAATCGGGCGCATCTCCAAACCGTCCCTCTGCGGGTGCTCATCTAAGTCGTCCATTAGTTAGCGCATCCAAACGCTCCTTCCACCGCCGTATGCATCTGTACATTCATCGCATCCTCCTATCACCTTTTTTTTCTCTGAGAAAGATTTTTGAATTAAGCGTTGGAGAATATACAGTGGGAGCTATTCCTGCCGTCCCTTAACCTTTTATTTATAATTTATGGTGTGTAAATTTCAGGTTAACAATGATGGAGATCGGACCTGCTCCAATTCTACCAACAGCGAAAGAATGAAAGGCTCTCTAATCCGTATCACACTAGGAGAACCAGGGACACATCAATATATATAATTTTTTACGCTATTTCTTCCACATAAGAAAAACGTGAAAAATACCTAAAAGAAAGACTTTGGCTTATGCATGAATTGTAAAAGAAAAATTAAAATATTTAGATGATTATTTAGATATTAAAAAATTATAATGAGCGGTTTAAACAAAATATATATATATATATATATATATAACTTTTTACGCTATTTCTACCACAAAAGTAAAATGTGGAGAATGCCTAAAAGTGATGGCTGTTATACACTATAGGCAACGCTTATTATCACTGATCCAAAGCAGCGTTATATAAACGCTACGATTTCAGGTATTAATTAGCTAAACGGTACCTCTATCTATAAATTAAATTTCTCCCCAAAAAAGGAGATGAGACAAAGAAAGAGAGGAAAAAGGTTACTCAACAGATGAGTAAATAAAAGGAGTATAGCCCTCCAAACTAACATTCATCCCCATCCTCTTTCATTCTCTAAATTTTCTTCCTTAATATCTTTACATATCTATTAGAAAAATTACTGATTTGAGTATCAGAGGATATATCAAAAAGTGAGTCTTATATACTTATTACCCCCAATTTATTTTATTGTGATGCATAAGATTTTGATTTATAATTACGAAGATCGGACCCATTTGTATTAAAATATTTAGATGAAACAGTCGGTTCTTTAATTCGTACGACAATTTAAAATTTTAAAACGTATTATTTTTAAATTCTCCATAATATATATTAAAGAAGATACGGTGACACTTTAATGCCCATTCATCCATAATTTTACAATCGTTACTCAACTGACTAATTCATAAATTATAGATTTCTCGTTCTTTTAACTTAATATAACAGTTATTTAAGACACAAAATTTATAAATAATAGCTACTTTGTGAACTATTTATACCCTTATGAAAATTTATCTTGAACCTTTGGGCATCTCAATTTTCAGACATCCAAATCCTTTTGACAACTCGAATCCTTTTCTACTAGGGCACCATTGCCAATCGCCTATAAGCAATCTTGTCCAAGCTGCCCCCTATCGAAATCATAGCGGTGGTGATAATACCTATTCCTCATATAAATAATAATTATTTATTAGGCAAACTAAATAATATAATCCTTATTCCTACATTATTTCTTGATAAAATACAATTAATTTTTACCCCATTTTCATCTAACAACTAAGCATAACTTGAATGATTATTCCCTCAATCAACACAACGAGAATATATCTAATTTCTTTTGCAATGGAAATAATCAAAGTGTCTCAAGTATCATTGGGGCCGCAGTGTTCATGTTTTTTTTTCATACCTAGAGAACAGTTCATCCATAATGCCATGTCCAAATTCACTTACAAAAATGGATTCAACCACTGTTCTTATACTGAGTACCCCCATGTATACTTTCTTTGCTATTTCGTTGGCTTCTTCGTCTCTGTTCATGGGATCATTAAATCTTGTGGTGAAGTTTTTCATTTGATCAAGAGTGAAGGATTCCTCGCTCTCAATCAAAATTTTCACTACCCCAGCAGTCGAATTGTAAATTGGAATGTTTGAAATATCCAACTTCTCTTCTTCAATCAAACCCTGAAACAGTTTATTAGTTAAACACGGTTTACTAACGAAATAATATAGTCATATATCTTGTTAAGGGTAAATGAGTTCTGACTATTTACTTAAGAAGTTATATATTTATATTTAAATAAAAATATTTTTTTAAAAGAGAAATAAGACTTGCTGAAAATTTATTTATTATTTTTTTAGAAAATATTTAATATAATTTTTCTTCTAAAAATTAGAACCTGAGTAGTAGAGATGGGGGCTAAAACACTTTAATATGAATGGTGTACTAGTGGCTTAAGGTTTTTACATGGTAATATCATTTTTTTCCTAGTTAAGAAATTATTTTCTCTTTATTTTTTAATTTTTATTTATAATTTTGATATTTATTAAAAATATGAAAAAATAAACCTAGCTCCTTAAGATTTAGACCGATATTTTTCAACAAAATTAATACTCAATCAGACAATACCTTAATGCCCATGTCTTTCAATATCATGCCAAGTAACTTCCAGATGGAGCCAGGATCACCACTTTTAATAGCGGCCATGATTATTAAGACCATGCGGCCCTTAGGGATAATTTTTTTTTACCGTAAGCTTAAAAATAATATAAAATCCCTGTCAAACTAATTTTTAAATGCCTTTTATATCTCCAAAGGGCTTATTTTTGCTATGTAAATATTTTCTCTGTTCAACGGTTCACCATTTTTTTTCACTAGCTCTTCAGATACTTGACAATAAACACTTAATGGAGTTATCTGTGCATATAACCGTAAATTTTAGGCCGAATTGAAAAGTTGATATGTTACTTGCTAAATAGTAAACTAAGTCAAATATAGTCAAACTTTGTAACTGATAAGTTTAAAATATAAAATTTATCTAATCCAAAAGTAACTAAATACAAAATAAAAATGGACCCGGGAAAGCTAATACAAACTTTAAGAAGAGCGAACAAAGTGAAAAAATTTGTTAGGAAAACATCTTTCGTAAAATAACCCCGATGTCCAAGAGATGAGGTATGGCACTTCAACATTAGTTTCTTTCTCTTGCTCATGCATTTTATGGAGATTTGGTAAATATTTGAAAATGGTATTAAAATTATTTCTTACAATATCATTTAAAGTCTGTACTGTATTTTTTGTGATTTTTTTTTATGTCAATCACCAACTAATATAGTGCATTTATAGCTCAGTAAGTGGAAGGACAAGTATGACCGATAATACGCTAACGTTTATAATAAGGACTTCAACTTATCTTCTTTGTTTTAAAAAAAAATTAATTGGAGAAATAATCGTAAACCATTTGTTGAAGAGAAATGTTATTTTTATACCTACTCATATATTTATAAAATTATTAATAATAAGTATGAGTTTTATTTTATTTTAATTTTTATTTTCTTTTATACATTTTTCTCCAAATCAAAATTAATAGTTTTGATACAATATTGTCAAATCGAGTGCGACACAACATGTGTTTTACATGGTCAATGCAACTACTTTTTGTTTTGGTTAATTGAATCTGTGTAGGTAGAAAATAAATATGTTTATGTCTAACTTTTTTAGACGGAGCGGCTTTGTGACGCTTCCTCCTTATTTAATGATAGCTGTTTTATCATACAAATATACTTAAAATAATTTTTTTTATTTTTTTAATTAAATATTAATATCTATTAAATTGTAAAATTTAATGATTAAAAAATCATGAAAAATTATTTAGAGAATTATTTTTAAATTCTTAAAATATATATTAGATGAGACACTTTAATACTTTAGGGGCCCCTCATCCATAATGTCACAACCATTAATGATAGGTAGAGTGTACGTGTAAAGCTTAAAATTTTAATTTATGATAATTTTAATTAATTAAATTTATATAATTAAAATTAAAATTAAAAACTATAAAAATTAAATTAAAAAATTAAATTTGGGTCGAACTATTTGGTACCTGATGGAGGCTTGATAGGCACCTGCACGCCAAAGGTCGTGGGATCAACAGATGTATAGAGAATGGCTGCACGTTGTTTCTTAAATGTATACATGCTCTCTCTCATCACCGTACTCCTTGCTGGCATGGGCAAATACTCTGTCACCTTTAAAACGGTGCGCTCTCTCTCTGTCCTTTAAAAACTACCATGATATTCTCACAGTCTAAGCTTGACTATCGTTCTAATGACTAAAATTATATTATATAAAATAAACCAACTAAAAAACCTATGAATAAAAATAATCAGTTGTAATTGGATTAAAGACAGAAAAAATAAGCACATAAAAACTTAAATGGAAATTGTTGCGTTTCAGATTTTGGGATCCGGTGCAACACAAGTGTTTGAGGGTGTAGAGATGTAGAGAGGGAGATAAAACAACGGGTTTTATGTGAAAAACCTCCTCTTGAATGAGGAGAAAAACCACGAGGCTCTGAGCCTTTGAAAATACTTTACTATCGATGAAAGTGTTACAAATACAAGTTTTATGGGAGTGTTTTCCCTTTTTCTTCCTAGTTCCTCTCCGTTGAAAGCTCTCTCTTTGGGGAGCTTTTTAGCCTCCTTTTTCTTTTGTCGGGAAATAGAAAAAGGATCCTTTGAAAAAGGATTTTGCTGGGTATTTATAGAAAAAAACTTTGCCGTTGGGGAGAGGACACGTGGCAGCTGGCGTATGGCCGGGAGATTGCCCACCTGCCATGTAGGCTGTGGCTGTCGCGCCTGCGACCTGTCCTGCTGGTGCGGCGTGTCAGGGGCGCCAGCCCTACAGATACGGTGCCTGCTCTGTGGATACGGCGTGTCAGGGGCGCCAGCCCTGCACATACGACGTGTCAGGAGCCGTTTGGATTCTTCATGATGGCGCGTGCTTCTTGGTAATGGTGAAGTTGCTTAGTTGGCGCTTTCGGCCGTGTATGAGATAGTCCTCGTCCTTGTGTGGAGTGCCTTGTCTCTTTGTGAGTTCGCGGACTCGTTGAAGAGGGCAATTCTCGGACATTATCTGTCTTTCGAAGGATATTTGGTCCTTCGTGGAGGGTCCTCGGGTTTTTCCTGGCCTCTCGGACTAATATGGGACCTAAATGAACGTCTTGGATCCTTGGGCTTCTTGGTCGCTGCGAGCCAACTGTATCGACATACTTGGTTATTTTAGCTTCTTGTACGAAGATGTCAAGGCTGTCCTCGTTTGTTAAAGGGTCATCTGGTCCTTTTTCTAGTCCTCGTATTTGTGGGGCTGGGATTCTCGGACGTTTCTCGGGTTTCCTTGATGACGTCAACTCCTCGTAGTGTCCTCTAGCCCCTTTTGGTTAAATGGGCCTATCGGACTTTTGTCGTCATTTGGGCTTCTGGGACACTAGCCCACATTCTCGGGCTCGTTAGGCCAATTGGGCTTTTGGACCTCTTGGGCCATCCTGTCCTCGTGGTTCATTGTCGTCATTTTAGGCCTCTCCTTTGGCCCGTGTTTTATGGGCCCGAATATTGGGACCCAACAGAAATGATAAAAAATATTTATCTCTACTATCAAAAAATAAAGAAATTAAATCAAATGAATGGAAAAAAAAAGATAATTTATATAACAAATTTCACTGAGTGGGACTAAAAATTTTATTATTAATGTTATATTTTTTAACACAATATTTGAAATTCCATGAACACGATGGGCAAGTAATTTCTTTTTATTGAGATCTTTATTTTAAACAATCATCTTAACGTTTTCCCCTCCTGCTAAGTTATGGTGTAATAAATAGTGAACTTTAACATAAACCAATGCTTTGGGTGCTGCAGAAGCGATGAAGACAGAAGCAAGGAATGCCTGAGGAGAAGCAAGACATGGACTGGCGTATGCGGCATCACAGAACACTACGACAGGCAATGCAGGCAAAGGGAAGACGCTAGGTCAGGTGCCTGCCACTTCGAGTTACCCCTATTAGTATTCTTCTGCTACTTCAGCTGCTAGTCTTCATCCCTGAAACTTGAAATACTAGTCTAGAGTCATCTTCAAGCATCTAAATTTAATCTGCTGTCTCCCTCTGTCCTCCTATTCTTCTTTTTATTCAGTCAAAAGTTCGTCTAGTTTTGAATCTCGTAATAAGATATGCCATGCCATTTGTTTCTATCTCCGTGGAAAATTGTAAGTTTAATTTTTCTCTATCATTAACTCATAACCATATTTTATCATTAAGATCAAAATCAAATTCAGGTGAAGTATAAGTTGGCACTGAAATTATATATTATTTTCGGATAGCATGCACACCGCATTCTTTATGATTTCAAGGCAACAAAAACATAAAACCCAAGTCGTCAAATTTATGATGTAGAAAAATTTCACCCCATAAGTATATAATTCAGCAACTTATACTGTTTTTGTAAGTATTTAATACCTAGTTACTAGCCCTAATATTTAGAGCACTTTGTTATGGGTTGAGCAACAAGAAGTAGAAGTACAAGTCAAGAGGACTACGAATGATATGATCTGGACGCCATCATCGCTCCAAATTGGGGAGCCAAATGCGTAACCGAACCATTTAAAAGGCTCCAAACATGTCAGTGGCAGCCTAATCTGGTTTCCTCTAAATTTTAGAGTCCGGACATTCAGTAGGTACCACGAATTGTAGAGGAGAAAACCTACCTACGGGGGAACGCCGAGAACCGAGGAGGAGAGAGGAAATCGATTCATGCGAATTAAATAAATCGTGAGTAATTCCATCACATTCTTATCATCCCATATCCAATTACTCTCTATTTTAGCGTATGATCACAT
The DNA here is from genome assembly GCA_028571085.2 of Nepenthes alata. Lineage (NCBI taxonomy): Eukaryota > Viridiplantae > Streptophyta > Magnoliopsida > Caryophyllales > Nepenthaceae > Nepenthes > Nepenthes alata. The sequence goes on from JAOVVI020005037.1 coordinate 8,435, forward strand.
TTGTTTGTGTTGAATGTTCCTTATGTGGCCGAATTTGATGAAAATCCGAATATTATGCAAAACCGGAGGTTTCGAGGAATCCAAGAAACCGAGTGTCGATTTGAAATGTTTGATTCGTAATCTGGTTCTAATTGTTGTAAAAGATGCTGCGTGATGATTTTGAGTTTGCTAAGGTGGGTGGTTTGGTTCAGTCGCGGGTGGATAAATTTGGGTCGCCACATTCTTATTAAGATTATTAACATGGCACAGTTCGGTTTGAGCAAAGGCCGACGAGTCTAGGTCGCTATCGCCTTGTTGAGATCATTGAATCGGTTGGACAGATGTGACTATATGGAGTCGTATGCTCTTGGAACTAGGGATATTAATTTTTTATGTTACTAATGATTATCTAAGTTTAGTGATCGCTACCATCACTGCATTCCTGATTTCTATTGTATTCTTAGGTTATGGAATTTTTTATTGGACATTTAGCTTATTTATTGCTATTTTTTTATTATTTGAGTAGAATATATTACTATACGAGGAATAGTAAATCAGGCAGTTGAGAAAATTTAGAGGATGTTACGATGCCACCTTAATTATTTTGAGTTAAGTCATTGTAATTATAGTTTATGGGACTGTATTAGGATATTACGAGTTATTTTAAATATTATACTTATTAGATCTGAGACTTATAAAATAAAAGAGCTATTTTTTAATATTTCACATAAGTTGGATATTATTGTGAATGAAAATACAGTGGATCGAAATTACGTGAATCGGGTCGCTGTAGTAGCCTTATGTGGGCTACTTTGGGAATTCTCCCTCTATTATCCAGTTGGCCATTCAGGGTAGACTGCATGCTAAAGAAAATATGCATGAGTTTACGAATCATTGCCCAATTTGCTTCCTGTGTGGGGCATATGAGGAAACTCATGAGCACTTGTTTTTTCAACTATTTCATTTTTAATCATGTTTGGAACCGATCATACTGCAGAAGCGGATGTAGCTGGACTCTTACTAATTGGTCTGTGGAGACTCGGAGGGCTGGGCTTACATGGAGAAGGAAGCACCTTGGGTCAGTGATCTACATGCCAGTACTTGCTGTAGCAATGTACTTTTATTTAAAGGGCCAAAATGGCAATATTTTCTGGGGTGGGGAGGTTCCAAATCTCGAGTTTTATGTGGACGTAATCTTTGATCACGTCCGTAACATGATTGGTACATTGCCTATGACTGCTCTGCTTCGTTCGATTTAGAAAAGACAATGTCTCCCTTTGCTTTTGAAAGCTCTACAGTCTCATGGATGAGACTGAGTTTTGATGGGCCTTTCAAGGTGCTGGACCCTCGATACATAGGCAATTCACTTAATTATGACCAATTTTATATTAAATATTTTGAAAGAGGTGTTCATATAATTACTATTACTATTAGGATGTGTTTTATTTTATTTTATTTTTCGTTGTTTGGTTCAGCATTTTGGTTGCCCAGGCTTCTTGTTTTTTGTACGAACTCCTTTCCTTTTCAATTTACATATACTAGTTATTTATAATAAAAAAAATATTTGACTACTAATACTGATAATAGTGCAAACGCCTCTTACTTAGATCAGTAATTTATAGCAGGAAACATATCTGCCTATTCAGTTCATTCCATAGAAGATAAAGATGGCAAAAGAGGAAGCTTTATCCATTAGCACCATTAATTATATGCCAACACAAATGACAGAATTTAACAAACTTCTCTCTTGTTGCTGCTCAATTCATATTCAATCTATCGAAAAGTAAACTCGTGTTTATGGTCAATGTGTTGGGAAAACTTTAATGATAATTTTTAATTTCATTCTAAAATATTATTTTTTAAATTTAATATTAATTTTGTATGCGACAAAATATTTACCATACAATATCATTGCATAATAGTAAAACAATAAACGACATTTTATTGAACCCACGTCTAACCAATAAGGCTGGCACGGATGACAATGACATTCAATGTCTTCTACTTTGACTGATCTCATCTTCAGTTGCTCAGTTCCCACAGGAAGGACGAACACGAAGAAATTGTGCCCAATGAGAAAGTGATAGGCCTTGTCAACGAGGCTCTCGCACTTCGATCAAATCGATACGAGGGCATGACTTGCGGTGATTTAGAGACAGACATTGAAGTGCTGCTGCTAGAGAACGTGGCTGTGAACAACAATTTGGTTGTTCTACAAAACGTTGCCGGCTGTGCGGACGGTTCATGCTTAGATCTACTCTTTGATGAGATAATTAGTAGGGGATTCAATGGGTGATGTGGTTAGGGTATTTGTTACGGGCCCTTAGTTTTTTCATTTTCTCATTTTTCCTTCCGCTGTATTTTTTATTTTGCAATTCTGTTTTTAATTCCCTTCTGTTATAATCACTGCCCTGCTCCCCTCACGAGGATAGTTACCCTTCCTGTATAAAGCTATGTTTGGCTGATTAGTAAAGGAAGAATGTTTGCTCTCACAATCTCTCTCGTTTTCTCTCTTTCTCTGCTTCTCCATTTCTTTTCTTGTATCTTGATTTTGCCTCTCTACTTCTCCTTGCAACTCACCCTCAATCTCACCCTTATCTCCTCTCTCACTCTCTGCTCTTCACCGCCTCCATCACCTGGGCCGACTTGCATCATCTCGGCCGTACCGTAGCAGGAGACCGCAGTCTCACTGTAGCTCCCTCAAAGGATTGATGTCCTACTGTAGCAATGACGTGTGTGTTCACTTATCTCCACTTCCAGATCACCCCTCTCCGCATCAATCTCACCATCACTCCCCCCATTACCACGATACAGCCATGGAGCATGTATCAGTATTGTTGTCTAGTATTTAGAGAGATAATTAAGATAGTGCATGATAGTTCTTTGAAATAGTGCAGTCAACACTAATTTAAATATCATAACTCAATAGATTTCATATTAGGATGAAAGGCTATTCAAATAAATTGCTTCCTTTTTATAAAAGGAGACCCTCGCTACCGATATCATCAAGATTTGTTGGTGATGGTGGTGGTGTTGGAGGCAGAGGCTTCTGGAGTAGTCATGCCAAGGATGATAGTAGAAGTGGCAGGGGATTTGTGGTCGGTATGGTGGCATCATTGGAGGTGTAACCTCCTAGTTTTCTTTCCATTGTCACCATCCTCCACTAAAACTATAAACCAATATTGATCATATAATCAAAACATCACATAAGATAAAAAGGAAAATTATTTTTAGTTTTTTAACTTCTTTCTAAATTATTCTTAGCTTTTTTCTTTTTATATTTATTTTTTTAAATAGATTTACGGCGTTAAAATAAAGAATAAAATATTACCATAGTTTACTTTCTGAATTATTGTAGACATAAGATCAAGCTTGCAATTAAAAATGAAGTAAAAATTTAATAAATTCAATATAATTAAATTATTATCATGCCATATAGAATTATAATTTTAATTTCACATCTAATATTTGGATTTTGAATAAGGAAAATCCCCCCCCCACTAATTACAATATGTTGAATTATACGAATAAAATAAGGATTAAATAAAAATAATAAAAAAATAAAGCAAGGATAGATTAAATATGCCATGAATACTTGGAGAGGGGGGATGTTACTTCACTATCGGCCTTTAAATTTGCCTTTATTTTACACAAGGGTTTGTAGAAGCATATGTTACTCACATAATCATACCAATTGTAATTTAAAAATCTCATTAAATTGTGACAAAAATGAGAGGAATATAACAAGAAAAAAAAATTACAGGTGTTATTGATACATTCTGTTAGTTCTAGGTTAGATAGGTTAAAAAATATATATATATTTTGAAATAATTCAAATTTAGAATTTTTTTAAGTATATTAAAGTTATTCTTTTTAAGTAATAGAATAATAAAATTATCGTTACTTAACTTGAATGTTATGAATTCAAATTATAAAAATCATATCTTACAAATTATAAATAATAATAGGCCATAAAGTAATTCGATCATTATTCAAACCTTGCATATAATTAAAATTTTGTGATCTAAACTCTTCTTATTGCAGTTGATTGTACTTAATATTTTCAAAGTGATAAGTGAACAAACAATATTTTATACTTTCTAGAAAAAAGCAGTAATTAAATAAAAAATAGAGTAATAAATTGTTAATCACTAAATCAAATAAGACCGAATCTCATTCAAAAGAAGATATCAAATTATACTTGCATTGAATTTTATGAAAGAGAGTTTTCAAAGTAGGAGAGGCAGGGCACATTATGTGTCACACACCAATGTAAGAATTGAATAAAAACATTGACACTATATGATCTGGTGGGATCAAATTTATTAGGAATGATGAATTCACTCTATCTTCTATTATCTTATATAATTAATTTTAATTTTTTTTTATTTTTTTTGTAAAAAGAGTCATTTCTTAAGAATATAGATCAATAAAAAAATAAAAATAACTAAATATAATAGCATATACTATTATTAATTGTTGGGGTTGAGGGAACATATATTTCAACCGGAGCATAGTTGCCAATTGCCCATAGGCAACCCCATCCAAGCCACCTCCCATCAAAACCATAATGATAGTGACAATACCCATTCTTCATATAAATAATAGTTATTGATTATACAAATTAAACAATATAATATTTATTTTTATCTTCTTTCTTGATAAAATGCAATTCATTTTTAACCCCATTTTCATCAAACAACTAAACATCACTCGAATGATTATTCCCCCAATTAATATAGCTGGAATAAATCTAACCTTTTCTTTCAACGGAAGTAACCACAATGTGAGTCTCAATTGCCATTTTAGCCGCAGTGTTCAAGATCTTCTTTTCAAACCTAGAGAACACGTCATCCATAATCACTTGTCCGAATTCATTTGCCAAGATAGGTTCAACCGCGGCTCTTATACATAGTGCCTCCGTATATGCGTGCTTTGCTATTTCATTGGCACCTTCCTCTTTGTTCATGGGATAAACAAACCGTGTAGAGAAGGTTTCCATTTGGTGAAGAGTGAAGGATCCCTCGTCCTCAATCAATTTTTTCACTTCCCCAACACTAGGATTGTAAATTGGAAGATTGAAAGCATCCAACTTTTCTTCTTCAATCAAACACCATAACAATTTAATAATTAAATATGGTTTAGTAACGAAATAATACAAACATGTATCTTGTTGAAGGTAAGTGATTTTATGCAATTGACTTAAGAATATATATATTTAGATTTAAATAAAAATAAATTTTTAAAGGATAAATATAAGTTTCTAAAAAATTTTATTTGTTTTTTAGAAAGCATCTAATATGAGTTTTCTTCTAAAATACAGAATCTGAGTAATAGAGATGGGGGATAAAACACTTTAATATGGATAGAGTACCTGCGGCTTTAGATTTTTTACGGTAATATTATTTTTTTTTATTAAGAAATTATTTTCTCTTTATTTTTAAATTTTTATTTAAAGTTTTAATATTTAGTAAAAATAGGAGAAAAGACTAAACCTAATTCCTTAAAATTTAGATTGATGTGCTTAAGCAAAATTAATGCTCCATCAAACAATACCTCAAGGGCCATGTCTTTCAATGTCACGCCGAGTAACTCCCAAACGGAGCCTGGGTGCGGCTCACCACTTTCAATAGTAGCTATGATTATTAAGGCCATGCGGCCCTTAGGGATAATTTCTTTTGAACACAAACTTAGAAATAATGTAAAATTCATGTCAAACTGTTTTTTGAACACCTTTTACGCCTCCAAAGGGCTTGTTTTTTATATGTGAATATTCCCTCTGTTTAACGGTTCACAATTTTCTTTTACTAACTCTTCATGTAGCTGTCAACAAACACTAAATAGGGTTATTCTATACACATTGTGCAATACTTAGTAGGGTAAGTTTTGGCATAAATATCATAAGGAATGATTTATTGTAATTTAGAAGCAATATGCTTTAGAAATTGTATGTACAATCTGAAAAAGTAATTTGATTTATTAAAAAAAATCTAATTTAAATGACATGCCTTTAATATTTAAGAAGTAGCACCTACTATTATATAATCAATTTATCTTGCCACAAATGCATGACTAAAAAGAAGAATAATACCAACTAACTAATCTATCTTCTATATGCTTTTAGTGGGACAATCAGACATAAAATAAGTTTAATTAGAAGTTTAAATAAAAAAGTTAGAAGTGATATGTCCATTAGTTCTCTAACCGTGAGTTTTAGGCCGAATTGAAAAATAAAAATGTTACTTGCTAAATAGTATACTAAGTAAACTCTATTCAAATTTTATAACTGACGATTTTAAATTATAAAAATAATTTATCTTCAATCCAAAATTAACTAAATACAAAATAAAAATGAACCTGAGAAAGCCAGCGTAGACTGTAAGAAGAATAACCAAAGTGGAGAAATTTTTGGGGAAAGAGTCTTCCATAAATGATCCCGGTATCCCAGAAATGAAGCATGGCACTTCAACATCAGTTCCTTTTTCTTGCTGATACATCTTCTGGAGATTTGTTAAAGATCTGAAAATGGTATTAAAATTAAATTCTTGAAGATCATTTAAGAATATTTTAAATTCAGGCAGCTGACGATTCAAAGTGTGATATGACTCATTAGTAAAGGCAATGATTTTCGATAACACAGCGAGAGAATTTGGCCTTGAAGAGCGGCCCAAGTCTACCATCTTCAAACACTCGGGGAGAGTGCTTCGACATAGCTCTTGTATGCTTTCATCTAGTATTGTGTTAGCCATTGTCAGCGTTCTCCCCTGTCAAAGGATTACATAAATCAAACATTTGAAAATAGTTTTTCTCAAAGATTCAAGAAGTAAAATAACCAGCAATTATAATGTTTATTATGTCATATATTAACAGATAATATTCTACATATAAGTATCTTCTAAAAGATAAAATTATCTTACGAGTACATAGGATATCTGTACAGGATAAAATTATCATACAATGACATTGGACATCTATCTCTAAACAATACAAAGACAACCCAGCCCTGTGGAAAGGACTTTTGCGTATTTTTCTTGTTTTCAAAAAGAAAAAAAAATCAGTTAGATAAATATTCGTAAACCATTTGTGAATGAGAAATATTATTCAAATATAAACACTTATATATTTATAAAATTTGAATAATAAATATAATTTATTCGTTATTTTAATTTTTATTTTTATTTTTATTTTTTTTGGGTATCAAAATTAATAGATGTGATACAATACTGCCAAACCGAGCACGCCCCCACAACGATGGGTTTGGTCGCAGCATGTGTTTTTCATGGCCTGGGCAGCTACGTACTTTTTTGCTTTTGTGATGCCTCCTCCTCCTCTTTTACATAATATTCAATGAAAGATATTTTATCATATAAAAGTTGATTATTTTTATTTTTTTAAAAAAATATTAATATTTATTGAATATAAAATATAAATATTTAATAATTATGAAAAATTATTTAATAAATTATTTTTAAGTTTATAATAATATATGTTAGATAAGATAGTGCGATACTTATTTCTAATTATACAATTTATTATAATTAGTGAAATATGTTTAATTATAATTATATAGTTAGAAAAGGACTTCTGCGTTCTTTGTTTAATAGTAATATTAATCTAATAAGTTTGAATAATTTATTGTATCATTTTTATTAATAATAATGTGACATTAAAATCTATTTTTAACCTATTGTCAATTAAATATTCAGGTGGGGACTTAAAAAATTAAATATAAGTAGATTTAGGACCCTGATAATTATTTTTATAAGGCTAAAACTAAATTTGAACTATACTAAATTAATTTAATGAGTTTATTTAAAATTAAAAATAAGAAATTTTTTTGAAAGATAGCGACTACTAAGACTATTCGCAATAATTATTTTTCAGATGAATTGTGCTTTTTTTCTCATTAAAAATGAAAAGACAGATTATGTTGAGTAAAAATGAGCAGTAATATACAGTATGACATATTTGATAGCTACAAAATTAAAAATATTTTTAAAAATATTAAATGATAAATCAAATATTATCATCAAAAAATAACTTATTGATTAAAAGATAATACTTTTAAGTTTTCATACTAATAAATAAGATTATATTTTTAATTATACAAATTTAATTTATATCAGTTTAACTGTCTGTTGTAAAATATTTAGATGGCATGCACCTCACGTGTCATTATCGCTAAATAGTCTGTTGTAAACTTATGGACGAGGAGGCGAACAATATGTAGCTCTCTTTCACTCCACAGATATTATCAAATGATTTAAAAATAATTTTTTAATTAATTTTTTATTATTTTTAATAGTTAAATTTTATCTCCAATGAATGTTAACATTTTTTTAAAAAATTTAAAATAATCATCTTAAAAACATTATACAAATATTAATATTTTTTTAAATCTATTAAAATAATGAAATATTTAGATGGCATGCAACTCACGTGGCATTATCGCTAAATAGTCTGTTGTAAACTTATGGACGAGGAGGCGAACAATATGTAGCTCTCTTTCACTCCACAGAT
>JAOVVI020005038.1:0-12528 GCA_028571085.2 Nepenthes alata
GTAATTAAAAATTCTAACCCTATGCACCATAACAATTTAATGAGGGTTTAAAGGTATACGATATTTGTTTATCGATATATTATTTAACGTTAAAATTAAAAAAAAATTTAAAAAAAATTAAAAAATATAAAAAAAATAAATAAACGTTAGGAAATGAAAAAAATAGGACGAATGTTAAATTTAAAATATTGTACGAACTAAAAAGTTAAACGAATCGTATTTAATGTGCTACTCAAATTTAAAATATTATACGAATTAGAGAGTTGAACGAATCTTTTATCCGATTTGAGAGGTTGCGAGTTTGATCTTTATAGTTAGAAATCCTAACCCTATGCACCATAAAAGTTTAACGAGAGTTTAAAAATATAAAAAATTTATTTATCAGTATATCATCTAACGTTTAAATTAAAAATCTTTCATAAAAAACTTAAAATATATAAAAATAAATAAATAAATGCGAGAAAATAAAAAAAAATGGGGTGAACGTTGAATTTTTGTGAGTGTGGAGGATTAGGCTCCTTTGGTATAGACTCGCCGCTAGTGCTTATATGCTCGAGTTTATTTTGCCTTATTTTTGCTTAGGGATCTATATTTATAGCTATAATTTTAACTAATTGGTCAACTTGAAACCATTATTTATTATGAGAAGTGTTATATTGTATTAAATATCAGCGGTTATTTTTATTATATAACTGTCGTTTAAATTGATTCAATAACCGTTCAAAAGTTAATGGTTGACCTTTGTTCAACTGTTACTGGATTGGATTGTTTACGTGTATATTATTATATCTCGATTAATTAAAATAATTTATCTGAATTTAATACCTCATTTATTACTCTGATAAGTCGTTATCTGTCTCAATCTTATGCGTTCTCTGTGATCCAATCACTCGGAAAGTCGACATAGTTCTCTACATCCATATTCTAGTAGTTAATATTCTGGCCCTGTTTTTAGTCTAGGTTGGGCGGATCGTGCTTGGGTTATATCCAATATATTTATAATTAATTTTTCTATTTATTTTTTAAAAATATAATAAGATTTAAATAAATAAAGATTTTAAATAGATTATAGGTAAAAGAAATAAGCAACATTAATTTTAACTAAAAGTAGTCGAGTAATAAAACCATAACTTTAATTCAAGAAAATATTATAAATTGTCTTGTATTACTATATGAGTATTTATAAAATATTAAAATATTAATATATGATAAATTGTATAGGAAAATATAGTTGTTGATAATATAGTAAAAGTTATCAAAGTTATTTTAACTTTTTAATGTATTTTTAATTTTATTATCAAGTTTTAGGTATAAATTACATTCTCTGTAGTATAGAAAAGATATTATATTTTTTACAGAAAAAAAAAATACACTTTTATTTTAATATAAATTAATCCAGTATAAAAAAATCATACCAAAATCATCCTACAAAACTCTAGAATCGAAATTTATTAAGAAATTCTTAATACTTCAATTTTTTTACAATATATGTGTATTAATTTTGTGTACAAAATATAACTCATTTTACTTAATTTAATGTACCCCATGTGGTGTGACTAAATTGTGTTTTCATGATCTAAAACTTGTTCCAACTTGGGATGATATTTTTATGATCAAATCCTTATTTCATATATCTAATTAATATTAATGCGTCCCTAAATTCAGGTTATACGGATTAGGAAGCCATCGGTTCTTCCACTGCGGGTCAAATTAAAACGAATTCAATCTCCATCTCCGCTAATTAAGGTTCTGCGCAATATAACGAACAAATAAGAGGTTAGAGGATCGGTAAAACTTACTCCCCGATATACCCTCATACGTTCAAGTTAGTAATCTTTTAACGATGGTGAAAAATACAGAGGATGCAATGAATGTTAATGCATGGATGAGGGATGGAGAATAGAAGTGGGGGATTTGGCTCCGATAGTGGTGCTCGACGGGGAGCAACTTTCTGTGAGAGTGCACTCAAAGGATGAGTGGCTAGAGACAGAGAGTATTTCAATATTCCGAAAGCTCTTGAGGGTAATGATTGTTCTACTCATCCCGCAGAAAAAAAAAGAGGCATTTATAATGTTGGAGCTTATTTGACCTTACTTGGGCGCCAAGACTCGTTGTCGACCGTCTCGACGGACTTGTTGAGCTGTCCCAACGATCATGTGCAAGGCGAGTATGGCAACCATGAATGTTTGGAGATATCCCTTCCTGTATTGGGGCAGTCTAGGAGACACCAGATGACAATATTTGTCTGAGAGAATTTGTTGAGTTAAAATTGTCATTTTTAAAATGATGCGTAATCAGTGATGACATTTTAAAAATATTAATTGAGCTATGACTACTATTCTATGGGAGATGTGCGATCTTGAGTAGTTATAGGAAGTGTTGCACGAGGGATGAGCTGTGCTGCAAGGCAACCGGTGAGCAAGAGGGATCCCGAGGGACCTACCCTAATTGCCTATTTCTTCCTAAATGGTTTCGGGTTGATCCATCTAAGTAGATCACATCCCCACCAGGCTCTTGAGCTCATGAGGCCGTGTGGTGCACCGCTTGCTCCTGGGCCCTTCCCCCTTCAGTAAGTTTGATTCTCAAGCTAATCTATCTATGATCATACTCATTAGATGTGTACTTGAGATTTAAATTATTATATGAATTAAAAAGTAAGATAGTATGGTCTGATTAATCTGAAAGAATACAGGTCAAGTCTTTGTTAGTACGAATTTAAATTTTATGCACCATAATAATTCAATAAGAAGTAATAAGTATTTGAAACTTATTTTTCGATATATCTTTTGACGTTTTAAGTTAGTGATTTTTTTTAAAAAAAATTGAAAGACTCTAAGGGAAAGTGGAAGAGGATATAAGTGTGGAATTGAACATATTAGAAGGATTGAGTTTCATTAATCTGACTATATTGGCAGTTGGCGATTATTTGCCTAGGTATTCGATTCCCCTCCTTTAAATGGGAATCTGTATTTATAATCTGGATGCTAAGCGGCTCATCCATCTGTAATTAACTTGATTGTTGTCTAAAGTATTGCATTGCATTGATTTTCAATCGTTATATTATTTGTGTAAGAGTTCAGCAGTTAATTCTTGGTATTTATTTGGTCATTATTGTCAGTTTTACTGATCTTTCATTGGTTATATGTAATTATTCATCAGAATTTAATATCTTATTAATTATTTTCATACCTATGGCCATTCAATTGTTCATCCACTTGTTGAGTGTTACGTAAAGTCATTCTTTAAATCGATTTCGTATTTAGTACATCAATTCAATTGACCCAACAACTCATTCTATATTGACATCTCAAAGACTTTGGATTTATCAAATTGAAATATCTTTATTTAGACAATATCTAATATTAATGATTATAAACTAAAAAAAATTAAAAAAAATAAAATAGAAGTATAAAATGTAGAGGAATTTTTTTGAAAGAAAATATTTATTTTATTGTTATTGTGGTTATTTTTTCTTTTTCTAGCATAGGAAAAAACTAGCTTTGTATAATTTATCACTATATGTAAATCTATAAAACTTGTTTATAGTTATTGATAGAGATACCAGTAACGGGTTGGCCCATGAATGAGAAAATGGCCCAAATTTATAACGGCTCAATTCTACCTAGACGATTAACGCATCCGTTGATCAGATGAAAAGTAAGTGAGCTAGTGGAGACCTAAGAGCAAGACGGCCCATTAAATCTTAGAACGGTCAACACTTCTGTTTACAGAAGAGATGTCCACTAGACCAGTTAGGGCCCAGGACGCGTGCGGCACAAGCAGTAATTGATCCATGTGTCCATCTCAGACCCACAACGGTCATCTGCTCTAATTTTTTACATCTCCAAGAAGGCAAGTTCCACTGTGACAATCACCTCCAGAATTAGTACGCATTCCAGTAGGAAGGTGCCAGAATTTATGCACTGTCTACTAAAAATCCTAATAGTTACAAAATATAGAATGAATGAGATTAATTTCTTAAACCGTTACAACCAGAACGGCGTTCACACATGCGCCAGGAAAGACAACAATCCTTATTAGAGCGTGGGCATCCAACCATTCTGTATAAGGAAGGTAACCGAGGGCCATAGTAATAAAAGGCCATAGACGCTCCTTTCAAAGGCAGGCTTTCAAATATGTTATGAATCACCTACACACTCCTTCTCTTACCCGCAAAAGTCCTCAAGCAATCTCAAATTCTCAGAAGCTCTCTAACTCTCTCGAGCATTCAAGTGCTCTCTCTCTCAACTACAAATTCCTAACGAACTCAGTACTGAGGGCTCCTACTCCTCACGAGTAATCACATAAGCCACTCATCCTATGAGTGCATTCCTACCTATACAAACACTCATCAGCATTCATATTGCATCCATTGCATTTCCCTTCTCATTTCAGAAGTCTAATAATTGACTTGAGCGTCAGAGTATTTTTTGTGAGATCAAATCCTACCATTACTTGATCTATTGTTTGAAGTTACAGTGTGCATGATCCAAATCTAAGTGAACAGAGATTGAAATCTGACGGATAATTCGACCCGAATTTATTCAATTTTAGATTCAGGATACATCATTGGCGCTGTCTATGAAAAGCTAATAAAAAGCTAACCACTTTTATCTCCGCAAATATTTTCTTATACAAAGTCAGCACAATCAAATAGAATGGTAAGCACCAAAGCTCAAGCTAGCATTCCTGCTAGAGATGTAACTTCTTCTGACCAGTCGGAGGGGCACATGCGCTATTCCGCTAAATTCTAGCGGAACAGATAAGCAATATAAATAAAATACTTCAAATACTCTACACCCGTCAGGACAAGATGTAGGGGGCTTTTCCATCCACAACTCCTTCCCAGGCCTCTAGGAGAGGAGGCTAGAGGAAGAAGCCGACCAAGAAAGCCATGCGGCCGGCCAACTCTCATACTCCGGAGGACTCTAATGCCCAAAACTGTACAAGGCTTGAAGGGCACTTGGGCTCCAGAATTCTGAAAGAGAGCATTGAAAGAAGGAACCCCTGATATACTCGAGACGAGCCAAGGGCTCAAGAGGGAGCCTCCAGGAACAAATGATCCGTTAGTGGCAGTACCCAACCGGCTACATGCCACACTATTGAAATAACCGAGTTGAGGACTTATCTCAACTCCAAAAGATTTGAAAACGCCTCTCGAGTGGAGGCAAAAGTCGAGAAAATATGAAACCACATGTTCAAGGATGACAACGAACATGCCACAGATATGGAGTGATCTCCCTTCGTTGCTGAGATCTTAAACCGCCCATTCCCGGCAAAATTCAAGATGTCGACACTGGATTCTTATGATAGGAGTGCTGGTCCCATGGATCACCAGGATCACTTCTGCACCCATCTGAATCTCCAGGGCCTAGAGGATTAAGTAATGTGTCGATACTTCCTACTCACTTTGAAGGGAGACGCTCGAATTTAGTTCCACCAGCTCCCGTCAAACTCAATTCGGAGCTTCCGTGAGCTCACTGATCTATTCATGGCTCAGTATGCTTCCAGCCGTCGGGAAGAAAAGCAGCCGTGACATCTCTCCCACATCAAACAGAGATAGGGAGAGAACATGAGAAAGTTCCTGGAGCGTTTCGTAGCGGAGGCCAGAAGGATTCTTAGGCTTATAGAGGAAATGAAATTTGGTAGTTTCATCTCATCCTTGACACACAGAGACTTCTTCAGGCACTTGGCCTATAGAAATTCGTAGCCCTTCTAGAAAGCAGAGTCTATCATCAGGGCTTACATAGTCGCCAAGGAGGCCAATGAAGCAAAGCGTCTCGAGAGGACCGACTAGCCTTGCTCTTTCCCGGCCGATGGAAAGAGGAAGAACGGTGGTGGCGATAATCCCCGCTGAAAGCAACACAAGACCGAGCGGTGGATCGTAAGGAATATAGGCCGATCAACCTGACTCCCCTCAACGATACACGCGCCAACGTATTCATATAGATCCACGGTAAAAAGTTTCTTAGATGGCCAAAACAACTAAAGAACGTAGAGGGAGAAAATTTAGCTAAATATTATGATTTCCATTGATCTCCAGGTCACACCATGGAGGATTGTAAGATGCTCCAACGAGAGATTGATGAGCTGATCCGGATGGGCCATCTCACCAGGTTTATTAAGAACCCTGGGTAGAGTTCTGGCACCTCAGGTGGGGAAGGACGAGATCCATCCCAGCCATAAAATCGCATCGCGGTTAAAGTGGTCAACATGATCATAACTTGACCGGCCAAGACCCAAGCGGATCATAAGGAATGACAAGTTGGGAAGAAGAAGCAGAAGATGGAAGAAAATATCATTAGCTTTAGCATAGTGACATGAATCATGTAATATTCCCACATCCTAATCCCCTTGTTATATTTACACTCATTTCAGACGGTACCGTAGATTACCAACCGAAATAAGTTTTCATTAATAATAGAAGCTCCAAGGATTTGTTCTATCTCTATACTTTCTTTAAACTTGGATAAAAAAAGAACCAGTTAAAACCTGTCAAAGGGCTACTATGTGGCCTAGACAATGAGCCTGTGGCAGTCCAAGGAACGGTACAATTGGAGGTCACCCTAGGCACGTACCCTAGAACAACGAGTCATACACTCACATTCTTGGTAATCGACCCACCCTCTGTGTACAACGTTAGGCTAGGCTGGCCATGCCTAGTAGCATTCAGAGCCATCACTTCGATACCACATTTAAAAATAAAGTTTTCAACAACATGCGGTATCGGTGAAGTATTGGGTGACCAAGTTATTGGAAAAATATGTTACATGTCCCAAATTACACCAAGTAGTAGCGGACGACATACAGGAGAGCTAGATCACTGAGACAAGACAACCTTGCAGTACAACGAAGTAACCGACCTAGTACCACTAAATTCGAAGGACCCAGACCACAATGTGACGAACAGATAGCGTTCTTGAGATAGAACGCTGATATCTTTACGTGGATACCTGCTAACATGCCTGAAAATTCGACTGGAGTAATGGTCCCCAGGTTGGGTTTCAATCCTAATCGTAAGCCCATTAGGCAAAAGCAGAGGAACCATTTCGTAGAGAAGTCTGTAGCCATTTGGAAAGAAGTGAAGAAGCTTCTAAATGCCGGCTTCATCAGAGAAGTCTAGTACTAGGATTGGCTCTCCAATATCGTCATGGTAAAGAAGAGTAGCGAAAAGTGGCGAATGTGTATCGACTTCACCGATGTCAATAAAGCCTATCCAAAAGGCAACTTACCTTTCTCCAAGATCGACTTGTTGGTGGAATCAACTT
The DNA here is from genome assembly GCA_028571085.2 of Nepenthes alata. Classification (NCBI taxonomy): domain Eukaryota; kingdom Viridiplantae; phylum Streptophyta; class Magnoliopsida; order Caryophyllales; family Nepenthaceae; genus Nepenthes; species Nepenthes alata. The sequence continues at coordinate 7,269 of JAOVVI020005038.1, forward strand.
CTGGACACAAGTCGGTGAGCTTCATGGACACGAGCCATTGAGCTTCATAGACACATACTCGGATTACAATCAAATCCGGATTAGCCCAGAGGACGAGAAGCATACCTCGTTCATGACCGACCAAGGCACCTATTGTTATAGGGTCATACATTTTGGTCGGAACAACACATGTGCCACCTATCAAAGGCTCATGAACAAGATATTTGAGAAGCATATCGGTCACAATATGGAGATGTACGTGGATGACATGCTTGCTAAGAGCAAGATCACCAGCAACCATATTCGCGATCTGGCTAAATCCTTCAAGGTACTTCGTACGCACTCGATAAAGTTAAATCCCTCAAAGTGCGTCTTTGGAGTATCCTCAGGAAAGTTCTTGGATTTCATCATCTCTGAGTGAGAGATTGAAGAAAACCCAGAGAAGATCAAAGTCCTTAAGAACATGTCTCCACCGTGAAGCATCAAGGATGTCCAGAGGTTAACCGGACGATTGGTAGTTCTGTTTCACTTCTTGGCAAAGTCGAGGGACAAGTATCAGCCTTTTTTTAAGGCTCTGAGGGAAACTAAAGCAAACGGCTTTCAGTGGACTGCAGAGTGCCACAAAGCTTTCAATGAGTTAAAGCAGTACTTGGCAAGACTGTTGTTGCTAATGTCACTCAGGGTCGGAGAAGTGCTATACCTCTACTTGACGGTGTCAGAGGTGGCTATCATCTCTGTTCTCATTCGCTAGGACTCCGACTCTAAGTGGTCATTGATAAGGCAATGCCTCAACAAAGTACGCCCATTATGGCGGACACGTGTCTCTTCCGAAAAGGGCAAAATCGAATCAGATCTCTTACAGAATTAATTACTGAGATCGCAAATTTATTGCTTGTTGACATGTGACAAAATTTTCGTCTGACAGTCCGGCGTCATGATGGCACATCGTTTCAGTTCCCACAAGTTCTTCGTATCCTTTCTAGAATGGTCAACAAATCCAGTTAAGACCACTCTTCCTGCCAATTATTCGTACTCTGACCAAAACGGTCAACAAATCCGGTTAACGCTACTCTTTCCGCTCAATTCTCCAAATTTTGACTAGGACGATCAACGAATTCGATCAATGCTTCTATTCCTGCCAAGTTCTCTGAATTCTTATCGGGTCGGTCAATGAATCCGGTCAGCGCTCCCTCTAGTCAGGTCCCCGAATTCTTACCAGAGCAGTCAATGTTTCCACCAATTCAGTTCTCCGGATCTTGGTGTTACGATCAACAGCCGCAAGCGACGCAATCAGCAGACCAAAAGCCATTTCTAATTTCAAGCTGCCTCAATTTGCCCAGCCAAAAACGTCCCATCGTAAACATATTGGAGGCCGGAGTCTCAAACCATTAGTATTGGAGCTAGTTATAGGGATCCATGAATGAGAAAATAGCCCAAATCTACAACGGCCCAATTCTGTCTGGATGGTCAATGCTGTCGTTGACTAGATGAAGAGCAAGTAGGCCGACAAAGGCCCAAGAGCATGATGGCCCATTAAAACCTAGAACAATCAATGCTTTTGTTGACCGGAGAGGTGACCAGTAGACCGGTTGAGGCCCAAGTCGCACGCAGCTCAAGCATTAATTGGTCTACGTGTCCAATTCAGAGCCACAACGGTCATCTGTCTTAATTTTTTACATTTTCAATAAGGCAAGTTTTTCTGTAACGGTCACCTCCAGAATCAGTACGCATCCCGGGAGGAATGCGCCAGAATCTGTGCCTATCTGTTGAAAACTTTAACAGTTACAAAATGTAGAAGGAAAGAGATCAATATCTTCGACCATTAGAGCTAGAAAAGCGCTCACGCCTACGTCAGAAAAGGCAGCAATTCTTAGCAAAGCACGGGCATCTAACCTTTCTGCGTAAGGAAGGCAGCCCATGGCCATGATTATAAAAGGCAATGGAAGCTCCATTCAAAGGCAGGTTCTCGAATATGCTTTGAATCGCCTATACACTCCTTTTGCCTGCAAAAGCCCTTAAATAATCTTAAGCTCTCAGAAGCTCTGTAACTCTCTTGGGCCTTCAAGTGCTCTCTCTCTCAGCTACCAGTTCCTAACAAACTCCATACTGAGAGGTCCTACTACTCACGAGCAACCACATAAGCCATTCATCCTACGAGTGCGTTCCCACTTATACAAACACTCATCAGGATTCATACTACATCTATTAGATTCCCCTTCTTATTTCAAAAGGCTGATTACCAACTTGAGTATCAAAGTATTTTCAGTGAGATCAAATACTGTCGTCACTTGACCTCTTGTTTAAAATTGTAGTGTGTAGGACTCAAAACTAAGTGAATGAAGATTGAAATCTGACGGACTATTCGATCCAAATCTATTCAAATTTGGATCCAGTACGTATAAAAAGGAAGTTAAACAAAATTGTGAAAATCTAAAATTTATTTTTAATAATAAATATTAATTTTAAAATTTTTAATTATAACTTTAGCTTTTATTTTTGTATCAATTCTACTTTATATAAGTTTTCCTAAATCTTTATGTGAAAAATTTCATAATGTTTTTTATTAAATATTTTATTATCTTTTTTAAAGATTTTTTATATCACTTATTTATTGACATATGATTCAAAATGTATTCATATGACTTATCTGTTGTTTAAAATATCATCATTACTGAAAATAATTAATAATAAATTTTAAAAAATAAAGCTGATAATAAAATTAAAAAACCGAAAGTTAAATGTATATATTTTTGAAATTTCAATCATAAATAGAATTAACTTTATTATATTATTGGCAAAACGACGTTCATGTTTATGAGTCTATACTATAAAAGAAGCCACTTTATAATGTAACTATAAGATTTTGTATATTTTGTCTTATTAAAAACCAAAGTATTGCATTTTGGGTCACTCTGTAATAAGAAAATTGTCAATAGAGGATGAGTGTAGATATAATGTTAGGTTGTTTCATTGTGAATTAGATATTATGAGTTTAAATTATAAAATAAATCTCTCTATAATGTGTTAGAATTATTTTACATAATATGATATTGATGCATTCTGAATTTCAGTCGTCAACAAATTAGGATGTCACTGGGCTTTTGGGTCGCACTGACGTAGGTCTATGTATTCGTACTCCTTAATTTTGATCCTACATACCACAACTTAAAAATGAGACGTCAGAGGATTGACGAAACTCGTTCTCGGTATATCCTCCGATACTAAAATCAAAAATCTTTCTTAAAAGATAAAAGATATAATGACAGAATATATGAGAAACGATGCAAAAAAGAGTGCCGCTTAAGTCTAATTTGAAGTTGCGTTCATCGTGGAGCGGGTTTTGTGGTGGTGTGCTCATAGAGAACGGCTTTAGCTTTGTGGAGGCAATAATTATGAAGGGATTTTCGGAAAACTCAACAAACAGAGAGAGCTATGGAGAGTAGCGTTCGAGGGCTTGTTTGTTTTAGTATGTGAGTATTGATGTGTGTATATCTTTGGAATTTGTCGCAACTTCTTATAGTCTCCCTTGGTTGGGCGGTAAGGCTGGTCGCCAGTTACACCACGCAAATTTGATGGTTTGGCATAAATATTATGAGTTCTCATTTAGGCAACCACAATTAGACGAAGGGAATTCCTTCCTTCCCGGAGGAGATGCTGCACGCAGAAGATATTGCTATGAATATTGGGGTGATACGTTGAGTTGAGAGTTGCTATTCCTAAAGAGATCGCAATTTGGGACAATATTTGTGACTCTCGCTAATTATGATAGACGATCTTCAGTACGTGGAAACAATGATATGGGCTGTCTGGATTGAGCAATGGATGGCTTGGTCCGTCCAGCCAGCTCAAGTAGTACTCCGGTCAACAAAAGCATTGACCGGCCTTTGGGCCTGCAGGCCGAATGTCTCTTGGGCCGGTTGCGCAAATCCATGGGCCTTTGTATTGGGTTAACCCCTTTTTTCCGTCCCCATTTGATATATATTTAATAAAATTAAATAACTAAATGTTATAATTTTGTATGATTTTATTATACTTATTAAAAAAGTTATTTCATTGATAAATTTAATATTTAATAAAAAAATAATATTTATATAATTAATAAATTAATCATCTTTATATTCTATAAATAATAGAAAGATAAGTTGTTTTGGATTAACATGATGTCAGTTTTTAGATTTGAGTTAGTTGAGTTTCGTTAACTTTTTATTTATTATAATTAAAGCATATATTCAAAAATTCATAGATTTAATTTTTTTTTGCAAAAAAAAATCTTGTACTACTGTTAAAGAGAAATATACTCGTGAATAAAGAGAAATCGATTTTATATATTTTTTTTAAAAAAAGAATACTGTAAAAGAATTTAGATAGGACGTTAGTGTTAATTCTATATCTTTAATTTGTAAAATAATATAATAATTCAATCATTAATGAAATTATTATAAATTTCATGAAAGCTACGCAACAAATAAAATTTTGTATGTTAGAGCAACTTTTTAAATTAAAACCTTATATGCTAGATCTGCATGTTATAAGTGTTCGTGTTAGAAGAGTGCCCATATCAACTTTTTATAATAAAGTGGGTTTATTATTATTAGGTATTTTATATTTTGGCATATTTCATAATTACGTCTCGTCATTCATTGGTATATTTTTTTCATGTCATAAATATTTGCATTTAATTCACGTCAGATTAGCGCATAAGCGCCCTTTTTAAAATCTATGCCGGAGGCACACACGAAGCGCAATTTTTAAAATGTCTGCGCTCAATGCACGTCCGATGCGCGCACGAAGTGCAATTTTTAGAATGTGCACGTTCAAAGTACACTTGAGGCACACTCGAGTGTTGGGGTACTGACCCTATGTGCCGAGGTGTGCACCTGAACGGTGCTCAGGCATTGGGGTGTGCATTTTTAAATTATCACATCTTTTGACCTAACTTCGAACCCTATGTGTAAATACCCAACTTCTCCATTTTATGATTTATTGTTTATGGTGGCACAACAAAAAAATCTCTCTTTTAAGCCTCGTAAAAAGCTCCATTTTGAGAAAACTTTTCATCGATCATTGAGGTTCATTCCTAAATTTTTCTCACTTCATATATTTTGTCATACACACCTCTTTTTACGCATTGACCATTATATGAGATGTGTGTAGCGTGAAAATTGGGATCTATGGGTGTGTGGAGATTTTACTACTTGTAAAATAAAATTGAAAAGAAGATCGAAAGACGTCTGGTTCTATTGTCGAATCAAAATCGAAGGAGTTCAATGGTATGGGTCAT
>JAOVVI020005040.1:0-16929 GCA_028571085.2 Nepenthes alata
CCACTCCGTCCATAAGGAGTACAAACGGCAGTCTGCCATCTTCAATAGCAGTCCGCCATCTTCAATAGCCACTCCGTCCAAATTGTACTTAAGGCACTCCAGCCTCAAAATACACAAGGCACTCCTTCAAGACCAGCTCCGGCCTCAAAGCCATACACTCACAATTTTACTCCATCTTGAACACAGCAAGGCCCCTTCGGCCCCCACAGAAGAAATTTTTTTTTTTTTTGGCAAAGGCGAAAAGGCACCCGGACATGCCAGCAAATCACTTCACCAAGCCAAACCCGCATAGCCAACCAGCAATTGAATTTCGCAATGCTCAACTCAAATCCCTCACATACCTCGTTCATGTCAAGAAATAGGTAAATGGGCATCTATTTCTTAACCAAACTGAAATAGTGTGACACAAGATTGAAGATTTCAATCTGGTGGAGAGTGTTCTTGATTGTAAAGGCTGAGTTTCTTGTATTGAGTTCGATAACCTATAAACTCAGCAGTACAATGACTATATAGACTTCCTGACGCAATTAGAGCCACACATTCAGCAATTACACCACATACAACGAACTACTATAACAAACACCTAACAACTGCCTAAATAATGCATTCTTGCTGAAGTTTAAGCAAAACAAGACTCAAGTATGCTATTATTTTGTCATTGAACTCTTCTCACTGTCATTTTGCTTACCTGTATCAGTGAGTCTACCCTTCTGTGGCCTGTTCCTGATGCTAATGAATTAGCTCCAGTTATTCCTGTTGATTATGTATTGTTCCATTAGCACACACTCTTGTTCCATTGCACTTGCACATCTATACTACTTTATGCTTCAACCTGCTTGCCATGTCTCAGTAATACCATCCTGAATACCTGAAACTTGCTATTGCATGATTATTTGGTTTTTAGTCACAAAAATCAGTACCCCACTTTCTCACAATCCCCTCTTCTTCAAAGAATCTTTTCCCTTAAGTGTGAATTCTTGAAATTGAGTAGTGATTCACCTCTCTATCTTCCCAGGTGGCATCTCCTTCTGCTTAGTTTGCCCATTTAACTAAAATCTGGGAGATTGTTACCCCTTTTCTTTGTATGACTCGAGCTTGCATCACTTCTTCTGGACCTACCAGCACCTCATCATAGGAATCTAGGACCGGAAGAGTTGGATAAGCTGTCTTGGCATCTCCTATCTTCTTTTTTAATAAGGTAATATGGAATACCTGATGAATCTTGGCATCATTGGGAAGATCTAAGCTACTGCTCCTATCTTCTGCTCCACATTGAAAAGCCTAGAATGCTTAGATGACAGTTTAAAATTCTTCCTCAAGGCCACAGAAGACTGCCTATAGGGTTTTAGTTTGAGGAAGACTTCTTCACCAACTTCAAAACTTCTTTCTGCTCTCTTTTGATTGGCATAAACCTTCATCTTGTTCTGTGCCATAGCCAAATGTTCCTTGAATAACATGCTCATTTTAACTCTTTCTTGGATCAATTCGACGACCAAGGCAACTTCAGTGGGGTTAACATAATCCAGCTGCAGCCTAGGACAACTATACAAGGCCTGGAATGGAGTCATACAAATGATGTTGTCATAGGTGGTGTTATACCACCACTTGGCTAGGATTACCACTGGATCAACTTATAAAGTGTTAAAGAAGCCATACATCTTAGATAAGTCTCCAAGCACTAATCTACTCCTCTGATCGCCCGTCAGTTTCAGGATATAGGTTTTGCTCATATGCAATTGAGCATATAAATTACTTGCAAAGATGAACCTTCTTCTCCCTTTTTCTCTTCTCCTTCTTCGCTCGGCCAAACCCCCTCTCTCTTCCTTCTCTTAGCTGACTCTCTCCTTTATTTCCTAATGTTTAAGTCAAATCTTTTATAAAAGTTTATCCCCTTCAATGGCTCCCCTCATCAGAATAACCTTCCACTAACATGATTCCTCACTTAATACCCCTCATCAAACCTCTCAGTATTTCATTAGGTATCCCATGCTTTGTTTTTATCAGCATTTCAGCCGGCCCTAAGTGCAGAAATAGCCTCTTAATTCTGTTGATAACCTTTTTTATTTTTGGTAAGTAAGTAAAATGCATTAAAAAGAAAGGAAAAGAAATTACAACACCTATGTTCTAATCCAAGTGTTTTGCCGACTTGGTTGTAGAGTATAGTAGCAAGGGCATCCCCTGAGCAACATGACACAAGTCATGAAAACAAGAATACAAACATAAAAGGCCCAATTAATCTCTGACATGTGCAATCACGGCCAAGCAGATGTCTCGGTCATGTGCATCTCGGAGTTATAGGTGGACAAATCTATCTCGGTCGTTCGCACCACCACCTCGGTCAAAAAGCACCACGGTTAAAAGCATCTCAGCCCTTAGCACACATCTCGGCAAAGAACATCTTGGCCACAGTACAGACCTCGGTCGTAATAAAACAGAGGCAGACCACATCACGGCAAATCACCCCGGTCAATTGCAAAATCACCTCGGTCAGCAAATTCCAACCAGCAAATCCAAAACTCGGACAAAAACCACCACGGCCACAAAGAACCACGGTCAAAAGCATCTCATACCGTGACATACATCACAGCAAAAGGCAAACCAGCCTTACCCTCAAGCCAAATCGGCTCTCAGGCGGCTTTCGGGCTGACACTTTTGCCTGGGGAACCCTTATGGTTCTTGGAAGTAGATTTTCGCTGTCTCCGGGACAAATGGCTAATATGTAATAGCATACACACTACCGGCAGCAGCATACCATAGACTTAGTCGGCTTTTAGGCTGACACTTTTGTCTGAGAATTCCTTTGAGTTCTTGGAAGCAGATTTTTGCTGTCTCCGGGACTTGACATGCTTCCAGGTTCCTTCTTGCTCGGAAGGAGAATGAATGGAATTCACAACATTAATTCTTCTGTCAGACAGCCGTTGTGAGCACTTGGAGGCATCAAGGGATCCAAGAAGGCTCACTACCGGGGCAGAGTCATCAATTATATGAAGGCCCGCCACTAATTCATCCAGATCGCTAAAGTTATTATTCGGGAATTCAGTATTCGTTTTCAGCAGAGTAGCTAGAACTGTACCTAAAGAACTAATGTACCTAAAGAACTGTCTTGTTCCACCGTAGCTAGGGGAGAGGATGATTTGAACTCATCTCTCATCTCATCTGTTACAGCTCTCGTCTCATCTGTTACAGCTAGCCAACAGCTGGTCATGAAATCAAGCACAATGAGCCTTTGTTCCAGAGTGAAGGAATCAAGATATTTCAGAGTAGCTTTTGCCTCCAATAACATCTCGATGGCACGGGGCATTGGATCATGAAACCCATCTTCATCTGCCACAACCTCCTCAACCTGAGCAGGAGCAGTCATGGTACTGCTAACCAGAACCTGTTGGTTGCCCGGATCCGTCTGAAACTGCATCCTCCTAGGAGCGTCCTGTCCCCAACCCACCCGTACGCCATCCAATGTACCCCTTTGGTTGACAGGATCAGGTCCATCATGTGGGCAGCCCTATGGCTCAGCTGCTCGGGTTCCAAAATCATCATGAGCGTACTTACAGGAGAGTTTAATGATAGAATTGGGTGTTGAGTTACAAAAAACTGCGCTGTTGACAGAGGGCTCCTCACTCGAGAAGCGAGGCTACTCACGCTTCCTACCCTCAACATCAGAGCTGGTACAGTCTTCTCAGATACCTACTTCTTTAACGGACCCGCACAGAGGCACATGAGCCCCAATCTGGGCATGGATGCTCTGGATGTCCAGAAGGGATGGCTGTTCCTCATTCAGTTGCACTCCGGCATGCCAGAAAGCCACAGTTTGTGATGTGGTTGCAACAGTTCCCGGACACTCAGGAGCCACCTGACCATCCGAAACCGGGACGGGCAATGGACCAAGAACAGGCTGGCAAACTGGCCACTAATAAATTCTGTTGATAACCTACTAAATTAGTAGACTTAATCCCCTAATAGATTCCACAAGCATCCTATGTTGCTATGATAACTGGCCACTTAAATTGTCTTCACTAATTTCTTGATTGATACATTTATGTTTAGATGAATTATGATTTTACCAGTTTACCCCTAATGACCTGGCTATATTGCACAACACTAGGGTTTCCACGCACAATTATTTTAGAGCACCAAATATGACTGAAGTGCCCTCTTGGATTCGTTCCTTCCACTAGATCACCTAACCACCTAATCTTCTTAGCATTATCTAATTCCGCATAAACTAAAATATTACTAGCATAATAATTAACACACCAAAATATTAACATGTAAATCATAACAATTATCATATCAAAATATCTTGGATATTATGTGTAGCGTGTTCTTGTGCTTGAGCAACTCCTTGCCTAGGAATCTACCAGCAAGGATGCTATCAACTCTGTCACTGGTGCATCATTCTCATCACTTTCTTGTAACTTTTTAACCCATGTGGGAATCGAAATGGTGGGGGCATTGCATTGAATTAAATTATCCTCGTGGATAATGCATCTGCAACTAGATTCTCCTTTCCCTTTGTGCATTGAATTGTGTCCTGGTAACCCACTAACCTGGACAAGCTCCCTTGCTGCTGCATTGGTGGAAGTTTTCTGTCCCAATAGAAACTTTAGACTCTCGTGATGAGTTCTTTTGATGAACTGATTTCCCTGTAGGTAATGCCCCCATTTGGTGATGTTAATTATTACTGCAAGCAGCTCCTCGTAAGTAGGCAGGCTTTGTTTTTGCATAAAAGGAATTCTTTAAAGGACAAGGGTCTACCTTTCTGCATTAGTACAGCTCCCATGCCTATGTTGTTAAGTTTCTGAATTAGGCAAGAAAATCAGAAACTGTAGATATGAAGTAAGAAAAGAAAATTGTTTGAAGAAGCCAATCAGAATTCGGGTGCTATTGCTGGCGTTCAAGAAGTGGTAAGTGACGTCAGCTTCTTCTGTTTATAACTTTATATAGAATTACTATAATGATTCTCAGCTACAAGATTAATCTAACTGAAGCAATACAAATATGTGTCAGTACAAAATCTGCTAACAGAAATGAAGACATAAGTAAAAGTTCATTAAGAAAACAGGCTGAAACAGAACTGTGTATCAAGCCAGCACATCAGCTGCTCCTTCTGTGATTGTATCAGATCAGTTCACCAGAAACTTCTGTATCTTCAGTATCTACATCTATACTAGCTTGTTGCTCAGCAGGCAGATCATTCCACACATTGTTCTGATCAATAAAATAGAAACAGCCAATGAAGAAGTGAAAACAGTATCTAGGAAACTGTCTTTATTGTATGGCTTTCATATCCAATCTTTCAATTTTCAATACTCCCCTCTCAAGCTGGAGAATGAATGTCTTTTATTCCTAGCTTGGATAGTAAGAATGTAAAAGCATGAAGTGGAAGTGCCTTGGTGAGGATATCAGCCAATCAATGTGTTGAGGAGACAAATTGAGCTGTCAAAGTACTTGAATCTTTTCCCAAATAAGGTGAGAATCCAACACAATGTGCTTGGTTATTTCATGGAAGACAGGATTAGCTGCATTTTTGGTTGCTTTATTATCACAAAAATGTCAAACTAGTTGGAAATGTTGCACTTGCAAATCATTTAGACAATATATTAACCAAATGATCTCACAAGATGTTGGATTTCTATATATTTAGAGAATCGCCAAGAAAAACACATGAATGGTGGATCATTGTGTGTCTGGGAAAGATGCCCGATCAGAGTCACAAAATGCTTTAATCTGATCTGATGAACTGGATGGAAAGAAAATGCCTCGGCCAGTGGAGTTCTTTTTGCATCTAAAACTCTATATGCTACTTGTAAGTGAGTAGCTCAAGGATTGCTCATGAATTGACTAAGAACTCCAATAGAGAATGATATATCTGGTCTAGTAATGGTGAGATCAAGTAAGAGGCCAATCATCATTTTATATTCTCATGGATTAGATAGTAAACTTTCTTCATCTTTAGCAACCTTATTGTTCGATTCCATGAGAGTTAGAGGGTTTGCAGCCACAGTAACAAGAATCAGAAAATATATTCACGACATGCTTCCTTTGACATTTATGTATCCCATGAGGAGTTCTTGCCACCTTAATGCCAAGAAAGTATTTCAAAAGGACCATGATCATTAATCTTGAATTTCGAATTCAAAAATTCCAATAGTGTTGATATTTCAGCATTATTAGTGGACACAACAATGATATCATCTACATATGCAAGTGGTGTGCCATACAGGAATTATCAAGTCCTTTAGTGAATAGATTGTAATCATCATTGGATTGGACAACTATACATAAAGAGTGAGGATGAAAATTTTGCATACCATTGTTTTGAATCTTGTTTGAGCCCATATAAACTCTTCTTAAGCCTGCACTTTGTCTCTGCCAGTTGCATAATAACCTTTTGGGATTTTCATATAGACTTCTCCTTGTGGAAAAGCATTATTAACATTGAATTTGGATGAAATCCAACCTTTTTGGATGCCACCACAAACAATAATTTGACAGTAGCTAGCTTTGCTATTTTAGAAAAAGTTTCTTTGTAGTCGATTCTCTTGTGGAGTATAACTTTTTCTACCAGCTGTGCCTTGTATCTTTCAACTGAACCATCAGAGATCCTTTTTCCCTTGTAGTCCCAATTTGAACCAATTGCTTTCTTTCCATGTGATAAGGCAGTAACATCCCAATTATTATTAGATTCCAGGGCAACAATTTTGTAATCCATGCCTTTCCTCCACTCCTTGGATTGAATGGCTTGTTTATATGATGATGGTTCTGTTTGTGAAAAAATAAAGGCTGCAAATTTTCTGTGATGTGAAGACAGTTTTGCAGAAGACAGATGAGAGAATAAAGGATATAATATACTTGGATTAGATTGGACAATACTGTGGAACGTATCAGTGCATTTGATTTTAAAGTTGTGACATGGTAATTTGTTGGCATAACACTAAAGAGAGCTTTTGTTGTCTGCTAGAACGCCTCAAGGTAGGCAGGGTAGCTTTCTATGCTTCTGAGGGTTGTATTGGTAAGGATGGGTATGGTTGATCTGATTTTTCAAGGTGATAGGTAGAATCGGATGTTGAGGAAAGCTGTATGTCTGATAAATTTGATGTTGATTTATATAGAAATATTAATAGAATACAATGCCTTTAAATAAGAAAATACTATGATCATCGAGGTCTAGCAATTTGTTCCCCTTGACTTCAGAGGGATATCCTATCACTATACATTTTCTTGCTGGGGGGGGAATTTTTATGTATGATTTTTGAGTGTAGATGCATAACAAAGATGGTTGAAAGCCCTAAGAGAATTATAATCAGGTTGTACCTTGAATGGAAGAAAGAAAGGTGATTGGGTTTGTAATTTTGAGGGTGTTCTGTTTATCAAGTATGTGGCAGTAGGGATGAAATCATTCCAATATGTAAGTGGCAATCAAGACAATTTTTAGATCATGGGCAACATTCAAGATGTGTTGATGATTTCCTTAAACAAGTCATTTTCTTGAGGCATTTCATCACAAGATTTATGATGTATAATACCTTTTGAGAAATAGAAATCTATCATGGAAAATTCTGCATCATTGTCACATCGAATGATCTTGATGTTGGTTTGGAATTATGTTTCAATCATTGTGTAAAAAAATTGAAGGTGTTTTTTGGTTTCAGACTTTTCTCTCATCAAATACATCCATGTACATACTGTAAAGTCATCCAAATGGTGAGAAAATATTTAGAACCATCATTTGCTAATGTAGGACAGTGACTCCATATGTCACAATGAACAAAATCAAAAGGGCCCATTGTCTTGTGCTCACTAATAGGAAATGATGAACAATGATGCTCTGCTAATGGACAAATGTCACTTGGCAAGTCTTGATTTAGAATTTTAAGATCTGGCAAAATATATTTCAAGAGATACAATCTGGAATCAGATAAATGTCCTAGGTGTCTATGCCACATTAGATTCGGAGTAGAATTCAATTGATCTGTTTTGGAGGGAATGTTATAGTCATGAGGGATGACAACAGATGGTGCTGCGAAAGTTTTCCTTTCCAGCTTTAGTATTGACAAGCCATCATGTGTTTCACCTGTCTGAATCATTCTCCAAGAGGTAAGATGCTTTATGAAACAATGGTTTTGAAGAAAAATTAGACAGCAATTCAAATCTTTGGTTAGTTTTCATGCAGGCAGAAGATTATACTTGAAAGAAGGGTTGTGTAATGCTTCTGTAGGTGTGATGTGCGCATTCAATGTTATGTTCCCAACACGTTTGACTTGTGTAAAATCAACATCTTGTAACTTTACTCTTTGTGAAACATGGGTTTGGAAGTGTTAATAGAAATACAAAAAATCATGTGATCTGTTGCTCCAATATCTATTATCCAAGGAATATCATCTGTGGTGGATGAGTTGTCTTTGATGCCAGATAAAAGGTTGAAATACCAACCATTTTGTTTTGTCGATCAACTGTGGATGTAGGAACTTGTGCAATTACTGTGGAATGAGAAATCTGGGATTGAAGTAATGCCAATAAATGTTGAAGTTGAGCCTGTGTCATTGTGCTTGCTTAGGATTTATGAGCCTTTCCTTTAGGATCAAGAAATCAGACTTGGTGTGCTCCCAAGTCTTGTGTCCTGGAGGATATCCATGGAGCTTGAAACATTTCTACATAATATGAACTGTCATCTTGCACCATGAGCAATATGGCTTTTTGAGTTCTGGGTTTCCCTTAAAATTTTCAAGGTACTTTATAATATGAACAGAATGATCTGTCATGTTTGTTATTTGTTGATTTCATTACTTCATATTTTAGAATACTGGTGACCATTTCCTTTTGCTGCCATCACAAAAGCCTCGCTTTGATTGAAGCATGAAGAGATCTGAATTCTCTTTTCTTCTTGTTGTACAAGTTTGTAGGCCTCACTCAGACTTGGTAAAGTCTTAATCAAGATAATTTGAGCTTGAACATTGGAATATACTTCTTCCAATCCCATTAAAAATTCATGACCCAATCCCTTCATTGGTTTCTAGAATCTGTTTCATGGAATCACAAGAACATGGCAAAATTGTTTCAAAGTTTCCCAGCTCATCTAATAGCTCTTTTAGTTTTGTGAAGTATGAACTCATAAATTGTTCTCCTTAAGCTTTGGATAGATTGCTTTAACTCTTAAATCTGTGGGACATTAAGTTAGCTAACAAATAATAAGAAGAAAAAAAAGAGGTTACAGGAAGTAAAAACCAGAAGAACTCTATGAAGACAATGGAGATGCACTGCGAGAGAAAGAGTGAAGATTGAGATTTCACTTATGAGGCTCAGATGAGATCATCATGGCCGCTCACATGGGATCACCAGAACTGTCAGATGTAGGGTTAAATGAAAGTGACGGACAGTTCAGAGTAAGCAGGACTCATCACATGGAGAAAGAACAATTCAAGCTTAAGTGAATATTCATCACAGCAATCCAAGTGGGACAACGTCCACCTTCAGATGAGATAGTGGTGGATCATAGTAAAGTTGCCACGTCAGACTGGGGCATGCTACTCAAGTGAGGAAGGCCAGCATCCAGCCAACACACCCAGTGGCTGAGATGTGCAGGTGCAAGTCACATGAGAGTGGTGTGTTACCACAGCTTAGCATGCTGTTTCAGTTAGTTGTTGTAACCAAAGCTTAGCTGTGAGATACTTGTTTCAGCTAAAGAAGAATATTGCTAGCATAATTGGGAATACTTTCCTGATAGACTATATATAGATGGATATGATATGAAATGAATTACTCAGTTTAGTAGACTTTACTCGATAACCTGTAAATTCAGTAGTACAATGACTATATAGACTTCCTGATGCAATTATAGCCTTGTGTTCCGCTATTAAACATATGGCTAACTACTATAACAAACTCTTAACAACTGCCTTACTAGTGTATACATGCTAAAGTATAATCAAAACAGTCTCAAATATGCTATTCTGTCATTGAACTTTCCTCATTGTCATTATGCTGATTTGTACAAGTAAACACACTGATCTGTTCCTGATGTTAGTTAATCAGCTTCAGTCCCTCTGATTATGTACTCTTCCATTGGCACACGTTACTGTTCCTTTGCACGTTACATCTACACAACTTCTTTATGCCTCCACCTGATTGCCACTTCTCAGTAATAGCATCCTCAATACCGAATCTTGCTATAGCATGGTTATTTGGTTTGAGTCACAAAACCCATACCTCCACTTCCTCGCAAAATGCATTAGTCCCATACTCGGCTTGTCTTGGATCAATTCATGTATACCCAACTCATTGTAAGTCTTTCCTTTTTTAGGCCTAGGTACGGACAAAGAGCCTAAGCATAGTTAAAAATATTAGCCGATATGTATTGGTACTGAGATCCTCAAATATAGATTTTTGTTCAATACTGTGAAAATATTTTGCTGTAGATATATTATGATTTATCGTCTGATACACCTTATATTTTACCGATGTGAGTATTGGATGAAACATCTGCCATATTGGCCGATATTTCTTTGTCAATTTATGATTATCAAATTTTTTTTTCAATATATCCAATACTAATACGTATTGTTTAATGTGTTTGTTATCCATATGATTGCAACCGATACCAATATCGATTGTGATACCAATACCGATAATAATATTTTCATCCATGGGCCCAATAGATCTTGATTGTTGGGTTGGTAGCCGACTCTAAGCATAACAATAATGATCGTGATGAGGACTAAGTTAATGACATTAGTATAATCCCCTTGATGTTGCTAAATATCCCGAAGAATGTCTATTAATAGAGGGATAATGCATTATGCAACTTCTCGGAAGTATGGATCCATGGACTTCCATGAACGAGGTCTAAATATAATATACTCCTAAAAATTAGGATTTTCATGCTATTTTTGCTGTTGCTGATAGTCTAGACTATGGTTATTGCACAAAGAGTGATGAATGATGATGGGTCGTGATGTGTAAATTCTTTAATGAAACTTAAATTTCAATTTTCAAGATTTTATTATTATGTTATTCACTGAATCATTATGTAGAAATATAAATTGACACGTCTAAATCTATGAATATAAATCTTTGATTTGCTGAGATAACATGTAGAATTAATCCACCTATTTTTTCTTATATTGAAAAATTAGGAAATGATCTCTCTCTTCCTCCTCTTATATCAGAATATGCTTTGATGTCACGTCATAATGAAGGGAATATGTTGCCTTATATAGAGACAAAGATGATCATTCCCAGATTGCTAGAATATCCATTCTTTCTATCAAAGAGTATGTTTTGAATGAGTATGTCTGTTGGGGAATAAATTTCTTTATCAATTAATAAATAATTAATAAGTGTAAATTATTAATATATGATTATAACTTTTATTTTGTTTCATGTCAGTGGGACATTTCTTATGAAATATATCAGAAGCATGAATCATTGTAATTTTAATGCACAATGTGTTGATTTATCCTGTCTTATAAAGGAATAAATTAAATGCTGACAGCAAATTGGTGGCCGGACAGTGAAAGTGAACTTCCCAGAGGTGCCAAGAGGCAGTGAAAGGAAGGTGATGGGACCGAAAATGCGGAGCAGCTACCAGAGATTTGTAGAGACTCCTCACAAGATCTATGCAGGTAACCTTGGCTGGGGGCTGACCTCACAGGGACTTAGGGATATTTTTGCTGGCCAGCCAGGATTTTTGAGTGCCAAAGTTATATATGAGAGGGAGACTGGAAGATCTCGAGGTTTTGGATTTGTCACCTTTTCATCGGCTGAGGAAGCTAAATCCGCTCTTGATGCTATGAATGGAGTGGTTAGTAGAAATTCAAAATTTTCTGCATCTCTGGTTTAAGGTTTGCTTGTTTTCTGTTTGTGAGATTTTAGAATGTGGGTTCATTCTTTTATTCCCATGCTTTCATTTGGTTTTGCAAATGTCGAATAAAATTAGTGAATATTTGAATAAAATAGTCTAATGACACTTTTCACACTGTTGTGTGGATTAAATAGAACCAAGACCCCCCCCCCTCAAACATTGCCTTGAGTCCAAAACCGTTAGATATAAATCCAACTGCCCATTTTTTTTAAATATTCCATTAAAAATTTTAAAATATAAAAATAAAACACGCTGTCCTTAGATATAAATCCATCAGCTTTGGACCTGTGGCTAAGGGGCTACCTTGTAATTAATTCTTGTAGGTAATGAACCGGAGACACCGGGCTTTGGACCATTAATGTTTCTAGGAAATGAGATTACGGTTCTTGGCAAAACAAAAGCTACAGAATTTCTCATGGTATAGTAGTAGTGGCCTGTCTGGAATTCTATTATTTAATATGCTTTCCCATGCAAAATATGTTGATGTTAGGAAGTGGAAGGACGTCCGTTAAGGTTGAATATGGCTGCAGAGAGAGCTCGCTGTTCTCCTGCTCCAGAAGCGGATTTCAATGCAGAGAAATCTGTTGACCAGAGCAATATGCTTTCTGGTATTAGCGCTTGAGAAGCAGTGAGGAGTCGACCTTGGTGAATGGATGCTTGCTCTGACGTGCTTGCTGCTTCTGCAATTGTTTTTCCTGACAAACTGTTGAGGATGTTGCTGACACTGGAGGATGGAGAGCAAACAGGATGGTCTAGAGGTGAGCTTCTAATTTCTCTGGTGCTGTTGGTTGGGAGGGGGGGAGAGGGTAGGGGCAGTGACCTTATCCAGTAGCAATACAACGGATCTTGACTTATTTTATATGTTAAATATATCTCTTGATTTTAGAATTACATGAGTTTACAGGAACCGAAAAATCACCTCCCCCTGCTTTTAATTTCTTAATCATTGGCATCTACTTCATAACATGTTATAATTGAATATCTTGTAAGTAAATGCTATATTTGAATTATGGAGTGATTAGCAAATAATTCAATAGTTATTAAAGGATTATCCCTAAATTGCTTTGAGTACATAATATTTAACAATCTTCCACGTTTGCTACATCCAAATATTACTAGAAAACATCTTGGTGAACGGGTTCGCTAAATTCTTGGCTGAAGCAATATTTGCTATAACATCATCTTCCATGTTTATAATATTTCCTAGGAGATGAAATTATCCTTATATGTGCTTTGATTTTTTATGAGCCCTCGGTTTCACTGCCTACGTAATTGCATCATTATTTTCACAATAAATGGCGGTGAGACTCAATAGTCGGGCCAACTTCTAACTCTTGCATGAACTTGCAGATCTACACAATTGTTTTGCAACTTCTTTAGCAGTTACATTTTTTGCCTTTATGGTAGAGTTAGCCATATTATATTGCTTAGAATTCTAAAAATCATTGCACCCTTTCCTAATCTAAATACATCCAAATGTAGATTTCTTTGTCATCGTTTGATTAGAAATCTGAATCTGTAACTTTGGACAATCCGTAAATTGTCACCATCATACACCAAAAAATAGCTTTCATTCCTTTTTCAAACACTACGGGAAATTCACCGCTATTGTCGAATGGTCAAGGCCTGGATTGGAGTAATATCTATTCAGTACATCAAAACTGAGATTAATTAGGCCATTTGAGGTCTTAAAGAAAATTGTAGACATTTATAGGTTACACTTCCTAATTTGGTTGATTTGCACTGCTTATTCCATGTGTAGATGCTTTGAATATACGTTTATGCTTCCTCTCATGTCATCAATCATGAACCCTTGAGAATTACAATAGATTTGTCGTATGTTGATGAACAATTCAAATCTCGAGATCTAGTGTTCTGCAAGAAAGTTACTCTGTTAGTCAAGGTACAAAAAAGACATCACTCGTTTAGAGAAGCCACGTGGAAGCGTAGAAAATGAGATTCGATAAAAGAATCTATATTTATTTTCAATTGAAGTGTCTAAATTTTGAGGACAATTTTTATTAGGAGAGAAGCGTAACTCCAAAAAACTAATTTTGAATAAATATATTGACTAATTTGTGTTAAGTTGTGAGGTTAAATTTTCACCCAGATGTGACCCTGAGTATTTATTCTGTTTGTGGTAGGTTTTCCTTTTTGATAGATTGGCTTCCATAAGTAACGAGCCAAGCTCTCATACTGCAGGTATTTGCCTTTGGCAGCAGAGCTGATCCACAGGCCACTCATGAGCCAGCCGCACATTCTACATGTTTTGTGTCGCAGTATTTGCCTTTAGCATGAGTTGGCTGCAGGTAAGGCATAGGTTGACTGCTCAAGCAGCCCTAAAATCTATAAATCGGACACCTCAGTTTTTAATTCATTTCATCAGAGAGAGAGGGTGGCAAATTTGAAGGAATTTTTGTTTGGATATTGGTGATTTTACTCTAGGCAAGTAAATTTGAGCTTTATTCTTTACATTCTTGCTAAAATTTCGTAACTTCATCTTCAAATTCAATTATAATTTGACCATTCTCCAATGCTTGTGTCCATTATGAGTCCCGTTTGTTTTTAAGTTGTATTTTTTTGTTTTGGTAAGTATTGTTTTTAACTTGTATGTATGAGTTTGTTCTATGGATTTCTCAAATCTTAAAGTTATATGCTTGTATCTATAATATTTGTTTGAAATTATGTAATTTGTTAAGTATATCCATACTATTGTGCAAAAATTTTGAGAAGTCTCCGCACTCAAGTTAAGTTATTTTGTTTCCAAATTCTAAAAAAAATATGGTGGTTGTATAAAGTTTTCTTTTGTAGTTAGGACATATTCCTATATCTTTTGTTTTAAGCAAATGTTAAATACTTAATATTCATGAGTTTAAAAAGTAATATTTGATTCTATTTATAAATGTAATATATAGACAGCACATCATATGTTTTCAATAATGGCTTGTGGACCCGTTTAGGAGCTAAATTATATAGGCCAACTTTTGAAGTTCAACCCTATGCTTGGTTTCGAGTTCTGCAATTTAGCACTAGATTTTGATAACCCTCCTTTGCATGTTCACAGCGAATTACTTATTATTGCTCATATTTTGAAGTATGAGCTTTGTTAAACTTTTAACTCACCGTCAGAATTCCTTGGTGGCATATACTGATGGATGCTTTCAGAAGATGTTCTGATGATTATGAATATGATGTTTCTTTTGGAGATTATGTTAAATTCTAAAAATTATATTTTTAGAAAATCTATGTTTGATGACATGTATAATTTGGAAAGGATTTTTAACTGAGTGGCCAAGGGATGGTATGCTCCAAGAAGTTTGATGGAGATTATGACACAATTATTTTATAGCATATTACTGATGATTGAATAGAAATAAAAAAAAATTACTAGATAAATTGAGAATATTTAACTGTATCGGGACATTGATATTCACTTTATGTGTGGAATTATTAATAGACCTTTTTCCATCTTCGCAATCTAAGTTTGAGGTCTTAGGTGTGGTTTATACTTTGTACATTATTGAATCAGATTGTGACAACACTCTTAATTGTCAAAAACCTGGGCACATCAACCATTTTTTTTTAGTAAGTAAAATTAAATTAAAATAAACGAAAGTATAAAAAGTATGTTCTATCTTCAAGTATTTTGTCAACTTAGTGGTAGAACATAGATGCTAGAATAACCTCCGATTACCACCATGACACATTTTATGAAATCGAAATAAACCATACAAACAAACTGGCCAAATCCAACGACGGTCAAACTGTTGACTGAAAAATTGACCCAAAGGCAGTATGTTCCAGTAGCCGGAACCTAGGTTGATCCATGCCACTATGTCCGGTCAACCTTTTGATCGGACTTTTCCTTCTTTTCATGCACCCCATAGCCTCCAAAGCCAGTCAAAACATTGACCAAAAATTGAGCCAAAAGCTAGTCATTCCATCGGCTTAAAACTAATCTGAGCCATGCCACTATGTCCGATCAGATCGTTGACCAAAAACTTGAACCAAAAGTCGTCCATTCCATCAGTCGGAGCTCAACCTGAGCCATGCCACAAAGTTCGGTCAACCCTTTGACCGAAAAATCTGTCCATTCCATCCAAGCCACAAAGTCCGGTTGCCATGGACTCCACATGCCTCCAAAGCCGGTCAAGCCATTGATCGGGAATTTTGAACAAAAAATCGGCCATTCCATCAGCTTGAAACCAACCTGAGCCATGCCACTATGTCTGATCAGACCGTTGACCGAAAACTTGAGCCAAAAGTCATCCATTCCATCAGCCAGAGCTTAACCTGGTCCATGCCACAAAGTCCGCTCAACCCATTGACCGGAATTTTCTTTCTTTTCATGCTGCATGAACTCCACATGCCTCCACAGTCGGTCAAGCCATTGACCGAAAAATTTGAACCAAAAGCCGGCCACTCCATCAGCTTGAAACTCACCTGGGCTATGCCACTATGTTCGGTCACACCATTGACCCACATGCTGAACTGGTCAAGGAGCATCCCGGCATTTTGCAGCATGAGGACCCACATGCCAAGCTGGCATTATGCAACAACAGTTGCAAACTGGGCATATGCCATCCTGGCATTTCCATGTCAAAAGGCCGCACATAGACAAAAAATCAGTTCCTTTTGTTTTTTTTCGGGCCGCTGAAACCAAGAACGGCTAAAAATCACGGGAGTCGGTCAAAGACTCTAATAATTTTTTATTTTTATTTTTCCTTCTTTATTTTTTATTTGTTTCCTTTGGGTGCCAGTCAACAAATGGGTTAACAAATTGACTGGCCAAATCCTCCCACCCTTTTTTTATTTTTCCTTTTTTTTTCTGCGACAGACCCACGTGGGCATGGGCCAGAAAAAAAAACACAAAGTCATCGTGGTGCAAACTGGTTAAGAAACAACCCGGCAATTGCTGTAAGGGGACCCACATGCCAAGCTGGCATTGCGTAGCTACAGTTGCATATCGGGCGCATGCCATCCTGGCTATTCCAAGTCAAAAGGTGGGCATAAAATCAAGAAAACCAGCCCCTTTTTTTTGGCCGGTTATCTGAGGATGGCCAAGAACC
>JAOVVI020005042.1:0-16927 GCA_028571085.2 Nepenthes alata
CGTATTGAAGGTGCGCCTAGCAGGTAGGGTATTAGAGAGAAAAGCGCTCAGAAGGGAGCATCTTTGTCAGTTGTTCTGTCATTAATGTGCAATTGGGATGCTCGAAAACAATGGTAGAGTCTCAGTCATGGCTTACTAACTTGGAGAGAGTTTCCAGATGAATTTTTCTGTTGTATCTTGTCCCGTATTACCTTCTCTACTGTAGTAAGGGGTATTTATAGCGTTGACAAGCAATCTAACCTCCCGTGGTTGGTGATAACCGCTCACTAAATTGTCCGATTACATAAAAAATCTTGATATGACAATTACCTTTAAAAAGAGATCCGTCATGTTATCATTGTCATTTTAGGAGTGATCGTATGAACGTGAGTGAACATTCTTGAAATATTTGCCAGACTGTTCCAATCGATGTCGAAAGAGAATTATGAGCCATCCTGACTGGATCGACAAAATCATTTTGGCCAATTAGGCCGATTAGAAAATTGTTCAAATCTTGAGCCTATCCCTTCTGTTTATGAGCCCTTTTCTTGGGGAAGGACTTTCAAACAACATCTTTACTGCAGGTCTTAACATTTGAGTCAGTCTATAGACGACGGACCCATTAAAAGTGTATATTTTGTTAAAGAATTTTCACAAAAAACACACAAGGGAATGAATTGAAGATTGCATAGGCCAAGAAATCAAATGCATTAATAGTAAAAACTTTAACCAGCAACTATAAATTTATTCTTTTTTTTTTTGAAATCATTATTACCAATAAGACAGATACTTCAGATTTTGTTGGAACAAAATAAAAAATACAGTTACAAAAAACACAATGCTAGTTAATTAACAAAAAATTAGTAAATAGACATATATTTAAGCTAAATTACTCCTACCTTAGGGGGGGGATAGAGAATAAATTGATTTGATGATGCACAAAAAACATCCATAAATTTACAAAGCCTATAAAACAATGTTTAGAATCTCAGAAAAACATATAAGCAATACCTTTTAGCCATTTTTGAGACTCTCCAATAATATAACACTCAATTATTCATTTATTTTTATATAAATTCATTAAGCATTTCCGAATAAATAAGGCATTACATTATAAAAAGTCTACTAAAAGTATTTTACTAACATCGCTCATGATTAATTATCAATGTTTTTGCTCTAGCAAAAAACTATAACATCAGAATTTTAAGTTTTATATAGAGAGTAGCTTTGGCTTTTAGCAGGAAGAGTATTTCAAATTATATTATTTAAATTAGAAAAAGAAAAACTGCTGAATTGACTGGGTTGATAGAATAATAGTTTGATTGGAGTATTTTCCCATGTGGGATGGTACCCATCAAGACATCATTAACTATAAGAGTAGTATTAGGAAGACAGTGGTATTAGGAAGATAGTAAGAGTTAGAATCATGGATTAAAATAAAAAAAAAAAAGAACATCATACCACAATCACTCATCAAAAGTGAGATTTTTTAGCAAAAGAAGATAAAGAGCAAGTTTAGATAGAGATCTAGATTTCATACATTGCGTAGGTCTTGAGTCATCATTCAACTCCTTAGGGGCATTTTGAGTAATTATGCCCAATGAGTTTTGCTGGTAACTAAGTTTTGGGATAGCAAGAACTTCAGATGGAATGTTACAACAATGATAAACATACAGAAACTAAATAGAAAGAATTGAATTGATCAGTAAAAATGAAGAAGAGGAAGAAGTTATGGAGATGACTGTTGTTAGAGAAATCAGCAGCATTCTTGAGGGCCGGAATGCAGAGACTGATTTTTGCTGATAATTAGCTTAAATTCATCTCTTACACAAGGGAGAATGAGCGCTTCAGTTTTACCTTCAAAACAGAGACTGAATAGGCTTTGGAGACGACAAATTTCCCACCTTGTTGAACTGCCGAAAAACCAAAACTCGCCATTAGAACAGCACATTGGCTAGTTGTGAACAAATCAGTGGTGAAATTCGACATATGCAAGAAGTTTCCTATTTATCAGGTGAAGAGGACAAAGAGAGCTTTAGTTGTGACTTCATGTGGGTTACCTTTTGCTGTTTGTACTTTTCACGTATCGCGTTCAGCTTGCAACCATTTATATTCGATTGCAGATCTTGCATGGCCATTACTGTAACTTTGAGATCCGGAGCCTTATAACAGGTATAGTGCTCTAAAGTAGGATTCTACCACCAAAAGGGGGGGGGGGAGACACTTGAGCATCTTCTTGCAACATGACTAGTAAGCACAAATTGAATCAATAAGGAAAATGAATTACTGACCCACGGATGAACTGACTGATCAAGTGTCCATCTAGCAAGGAAGACTGCAGATGCAGCTATGAGGGAAGGAAGATACTTTAGAAACCTATAATCTGTAAGGGTTAGCTCTGCCAAGTAATTTGCCAATAGCTCCAGGTCAAAAGAAGGAACCTGAGTATTCATGATATAAAAATTTGTAAGCAGGAATTTCAAACTAAGATACCATCAAAGAGTTTCACAAGCACAACACATATGCCACCAGTATACCTTGTCAGTAGCTTGAGCTGCTTGCACAAATCTCCTAAAATCCAGATTTTTTTAATTTTTTTTTTTGGTGGAGGGGGGAGGGGGAGGAAAGATGATGTTAGAATAAATCAGAAATAAAAGCATATACGCTACTGCAAAGAGAACGAAAGTAGATGAATAATAAGCATACCTCAAAAATGTTTTTGTGGTGGGAACAGAAAGTTGAAAACACAAGAAGTTCAAAACTTGACTTTCCATTTTCAAGACCTATCCATCAACTCGGGTTAGGAGCCTCTAAAAGCTGAAATAAGGCTAAAGATACTATCCAGAAGGACAGTATATCTTCCAAGAACAATGAAAAGACTAAATGACGGTCAAAAGTTCGTTTCACTAGTAAGATTCTATTTTCAGTACAATATGCACGAACAAAATATGCATTTACTAGTAGGATTTTGTTGCAAAGTTCAGCCAAGAGCATCAACTGATTTCGAACATATAACGATTAAAGCTGATTAGTGAACACTTAAGGCATCACATTGCAGAAGAAAGTGGCCAATAATAATTCCTTGTTCAGGAGAATTATGGCATGCCCAGGAGATCTAATATTTAATTGCAGGATAGTAACATGTAATTTATCAAAGAGAATATAGATATGATACACCCGGGCTATCAGAGAATATATAGCTTGAAAGAATACTAGTGAGAATTTAATACAGTTCTCTTATCCACCATAATTAACCCAATCTTGTAGTTTTTAATCTTTATTATCATTACCATCAATTGAAGTACTGACATAAGTTAATTATTGCAAAGCTGATCTCAAATCCTTGTATTATTATTCTAAAAGAAACACTATGCTGTTTTGATGATAGAAGGAATGTTGGAAAGACTTGCGTGTTGTACCTCGGGGCATAAATAAACTAAAATTGATCAGTGTTATTTTTTGGATTGACAGAGTTTTTGAAAAATAAGGTCTTCTTAAGCTTTTGTTACCTTAGTAGTAGGTTGTGTTACTGCTATTGGATGTTACTAATTCATATTTAACTCTTGGAAAACTCTAAATTTGAGCTTTTTATAGGAGTTCTTGATGTTACCATTTGAACAATGACAATATAAGCATGTATGGTTACCGGCACTTAAGTTGGTTGTTACGAGTCCAAAAGCCAACCATAGACCTCCAAATAAACATCGGAAATAGACACTTTATGAGACAGACACTTCAACTTGTTCAACTTGTTAAAGCTTGATTATTTACGAGTATGTGAACCACCGGATGGTACTCAAATAACGTTTTCACTGAGTAATTGGAACTAGCTCGCTCTTTTCCAATGATCCCTCACGCTGTTAAGAAATAAAAGAAAAGGAAAGTAGATTTTTTAGTTGACTAAATGTTACAAGTGGTTTGCATGTTTGTTAATACTTTGTGTTCTCCTTAATATATAATTTTAAATGCAGAAATAATAAACAGGGGATAATTATCGTTATTATGATATCAAAGCTCCGAACAACATTTCAAAGAATTTGTTCTTTGAAGGTGGCATCAATCAGTAGCTGGCCATATTCCAAACAATGAATCAATAAACAACATATATATTTGGAAAAATCCATGTATTACTAGAATGACCAAATTATGTCTGATAGATCCAGTTCCACCAACATGAATTAGCAATCTGGTTAGGTAGAGTAGGCAGATATATTGCAATGCAATACTAAATTTGAACTTTCAAAATATAGAAACATTGCAAAGAGATTTGGCACGGCACTGAAGATTCTTTTCAAGTATTACAAAGTGGCAAAGTGGTAACAACTATTTGGATGTGCTAAGAAATCTGGACCGAAATAGACAGCAAGAAGGCAAGGGCACACCTCTTCCCTTGTGTAAGTGTTGTCTGTGATGAAACAAAATTCTTCAACTCGGGGTGCACATATCTCTTCATACTTGCTTCAAATCATGATATAGAAATTATAGTAGAATTTGTTACAACATGATAATATGAGCAACATAACCAAATGCTTAATCAGAGCTGCATACTAGAAAATGTCATTATATTGTAATAAAGTTCTAATGTAGACATTAAAGCCCATGCTTCCAATCATATTTGTCAGAGTAAGAAGCAGGATAGACATATCTCAGATAACCAATTATCAAAATACCGTTTCATCAAAAAAATTATGAATACCAGTCTTGTAACACACTGGAGGACATCAACTTTGTTATTTACATAAACAATCAAAACATTTCTTATAGTTACATATAATTTTTGCCTGGAATAAAAAGGTATGAATAATTATTTGGTCAGTCCAAAATACAAAGAATGGGAAATGCTATTTCTTGACTTGGATACATTTACCTATGCAAATTTAGAAGTCATTGTCCAAGCCCTTAAAACATCAAAAGGCTGCACTGAAAAACAGAAATAAATTTTTTTTTCATTGTTATGACATTATTGTTTCCTCCTTTAAGATCTTAACTGGAAATCCGAATATATTTTTCAAATTAGACGTCCTCATTATTTTATTTATTCTCCTCTTTAAGGGTTGTTCCAACATGATATCACTTAAATTTCACCAAGAACCTAGCATTAGATTCCTTTCACACAACATAATACAGAATGCTTACGAGGCAATTAACATGCAGCTAACACCTAGCAGCTGTAATCTTTGTTTTTCAATGTAGACTTGAGATAGAAATCGGTCAATGAGGCTTGTTGTGAGGTAAAGTGTATCTGGAACTAATTTGTATTCTTCAGAAACCTGGAATAGGACACCAAGCCACATAACGCAATACTAGTTAGTACACCCCATCATCAGTATAAAAGAAAAATAATACAAGAGATGACATAAGATGCACCCGCACTAAACCTTAAAATGATGAAAGCTATTTAACAATAAGGATATGGTTTTGAGTATAAATAATAATATAAAGGAAAAAATCTAGATCATAACACTTTAATCATTAAAATCCTTTGAATAAGATTCAGTCAATCTAGAACTACATTGCCGTCAAAGCAGAATAATGATATACTATGCATAGTGGCAAGAATTGAAAATGAAAATGTGGTTGCAATGTAGCTGAAGGTTCAGAAGTTCGGTAAACTGAAGGAAGAGATAAAGTAACAAGCTGAAATAAACCTTCATATTAAAGCATCAAATTCACCAAACTTACTAACAAAAAATTCATTGCTTCCGAAATATTTCGAAAGTCTAATGAGATGCCAACCACAATCGGAAATAAATGAAAATTTGGAAAAAAATTTGGAATTTACAACATTGTACTTATTTGAGAAACATGAATAGCTTAAACAGAAGCATGACCAAGAAAGCCACAAGGCAGTGAAAGCACTATTCTTCAAAACCAAGACCATCAAAAGCTAATACACATTCTCCAATAAAAAAATGCTAATAAAATGTTGAAAGTATGGGACATCTCCAAATGTAAAAGCCTTGGAAGTTCAGAGCTGCTGCATTTAATGAATTGCAAAATAGAACTAAATTGAATTTACTATTAGTATTGCTTCTAATTAATGGATAAAAAGAGAACTAACAGATAGAGAAAAGTTCATAGAACAGGATTTGTTACCTCCACAAGCCAATCAATCAAAATTCCTCTCATGCTTTGAGTAATATCTCTCTGTACTGTTTCCATATAGTTAGTTGAAGGTCTCTGGTTGAGCTGAGAAAAGCAGAGACACAACATACGTTCAGAATATTTGAAAGGAGAATAAGCATGAAGTCTCTTCTCCTACTTCAGTACCTTTTAGTTGATAGATAGCATGCAAAGTAAGAATTCAAACAAAATCTACTTTACAATTTGGAGCAAACCATCATTTTTGCAATGAGCAAGTGATCATAAATGCAGTAATATTATTTATTGGGGAAGGACTTGAAAGATGAATAACCACTAGGAATGTGTTTTCCAATATGCAGCATTACATTATTCCAGTATATATATTTCTGCAGTTATTCACCTAGAATAACATGTCATATGAAGCATTTTATAGCATTTATCGGGAGGAAAGGATGACAGTTTGGTTGTAAATACAAAACAAAGGGAAGCCAGTTTGGGAGCAACAAGTGAACCTCAATGACGACAATACATACCTCCGTAACACGTATATTGTTATATATGTCAGGGGCATACAGGCTGCACATTTGGGGATCTTTGAAGTTTGAGTCAATATCTACAATGCCTGGATCATTTGAGGTTCCTGATTTTTCACAAAGCTTGTGATCTGCATTGTAAAATCAGAACAAAAGTCCACCTTCGCTAAGATTAATGTTGAGATTGAACAGTGAAATTTCTTACCCACATCAAAAAGAAAACAAAGAAAAGACCCAACAATAAAATCCAAATATCATCCTCTGGCAATCTTATAAAAACACAGTAACTGGGACTTAACATTCTCCAACAAACTTCATATTCTCCATCACAAAAGAGGGTATACAAATTCAGCTTCATCTCTAAAGGAACAATTGTTGCATAAATAAAAGATGACCCAGTTTTCAGGACGTAGCTCATCATAGGAACACTGTAGGTGATACACAGCATCTTTAAAATCATTAAGTTCTACGTGATTGATCCTAGTTCTCATAATTTGGCTCGTTACAGACATATTTGTTTCTATATTTTTATGATCATGTACTAGCTTCAAGTACAGATAAAGTAAACTCTGCTTTGTGAGCAAGTGCAGCAGCAGGCATAAGAAATTGAAGCTTCCCTCATCTATGCACTCCAAAACGTACAGAAAACATTCTAGCTCAAATCAGATTGCTGAGTTTGTGTTCAGCAAGCCAGCGTAAAGCTAAATATTTTTCCTTTTTTATAAAGATTTTATCCTTTCTTCCACTTTTCGTACCATGATCGAAGCAAGGTATTGAAAATACACAGAGTGGCCAGATAATCCTTGACTATTTTCATAGGAAAGAAGAAGAATACAATATAACTACACTACATTCACCAAGGTTGAAAGAGCATAGAGACCGAAGACACTAGGTGGTATTCCAAGGTGGGCAAATCCAATTCACAAAACTAGGAAAAGGAACATCATTTCTCCTTGTTTGTGGGGAAGTCTCACTTCACAGGTGGTTCGGTTGTCCTACTTTAACAGGAGGCTATGCTATTCTTGCTTAAGGTTGGTTTGAGAGGAAGTAGTGAAGAAAGAGAGTTGGCTTTTGATTTTGAAAAGAGTGTGCTGGAAAAGGACACTATTCGTTGAACACTTTTCTATCCAGGAAAGGATAGAAAAGATCTCATGTATAATACATGCCGCACTGAACTTCTAAAAGCAATCCTAGTGAAAGCATGCAGCTCTGTCATCTTGCCAGTCATGGGGTCAAATGCAAATTGAACCATAGTTTAGTGAGATGGTATGACAATCAAAAGTCTTGCACTGATAACGATAATAAATTAAATAAATAGCTAAAATAGAATGCAGACCTTTCTTCAGTAGGCTTCCAAAACATCTTGGCCTCTTAGAACCTTGTTCTACAAGCACTGGGGATGCTACAAAACATTCTCTTAAACACCCATTTCCCCCTGTTCTGAACCGAAATGGTAATATCTGTTCCAATGTTGCAGGTAAAGTGAGCTGTCGGGGTTCCACTGTTAATTTGGAAGTATCTCCAGCAGTTTTTCCTTCCAAAGGTGAAGTGATCTTTTGGGATTCCCTAGTCAATTTTGATATATTTTTAGATATCTTCTCTTTTACATTTAGATCATCTAGGATTTCTTCAGGAAGGCCTGGAGCCACCTTTATGTTCCTCATGGGAGCTCTCTTAGCCTGCTTCCTTGTCTGACACCAGAAAATGAAATCAGTAGCAAAATGTCAGATAACCAACCATCCATACAAATACATAATTGGCGAGTTCATAAGCCAAAAAAAAATGTGATTGGCTAGGTAAGCAACAAGGAAGAAGTCTACTTAGTGCAAACTAACTACACAACTTATATTGGACCGCACATGTTTACAAGTAACTGTGCAGAAATATAGCCATCTTCATTTTTCTAGTGTGGCAGTTCTGTAAATTCAGAAAATCAACTTCAGACCAATCTAAATAACCTATTTGCATAATAGATGGAAACCTAATTGCTACAACATGGAATAAAGAACCAATATACACTTGCCTGGATTTTGGTTCCATTGAAGCAGGCTGTGTACGATTTTCCACAAGATACATTGGTCACATCGTTAAGCACTGCTCTTCTCTTGTTCTGAATAAAAACAGTAGCACCAACTGCTGGCTTGTTTTCATCTGATGCTTCTCTTTTATAGTTTGCACGTACAACTCTCTTCTGATCCTGTCTAGGAGGCTTCTGGATCTGCCTTCCTTCCGTGCCAAGATCTTTAGCTCTTGCCCGTGTGAGTCGAAATGTGCACTCTTCCAATTTAGCAGCATTTACAGTTTTCTTATTCATGTCTACAGTGCTTGTAGAAGAGCAATGCTTGGCCTAAAATTGCAACTCTGGAAATTGAACCTCAAATTTCAATCACCAATTGAAGGCCACTCAAGAGTCTGTGAGTAGGCAAGTGTTTGTGTGTGTGCACGCATGTGCATAGAATAGAGAAAAGGCACACTAAAATAAGGTCCTGGAACAATTATAGAGCAAAATTTGAAGCAATCCACAACCCATGTTATTCCCATTACGTACGGTCACTACAACGATAACAACAAAACTCCCAAAAAATTGACAAGATCATTGGGATCGGGAAGACTTTTTTCCCTAAACCACAAGGTGCTTATTTCCAAGTAAATGATTAGGAATTGTGTAGATTCTATAGCCTTAATAGACCTTCATGGCTTTTGTTCTGGTCTTTCTTTTTTTTCCACATCTTATTGTGGCTAGCCTTTCCTCATCCCTTGCATAGTTGTTGACTTGAGGCTTATTTCTTACTCAACCACGACTCATTCTTTAGGTTGTACATAACTGTATAAGTTAAAATAAATTTTTCACTTTCTTCTTCCATCAATTTCCAATATTTCTTATTCTTAATCATGCTAGTGTGAGTACTAAACAAGGGGTGCTCATCATAATGTGTCTTATAGCACAGGAATCTAACTGGCCATAAGTCTCTCCACAGCAAAAGATACCGATTTAAGTATCACAACACTTACTAACAGTAGATCATTCATCTGTCAATATGCAATTTCAGTGGATCTAGGAAACAAAATCATTCCCATCAACGGTGGCAAAATCAAGCACCTGAAGTTAACAAATTGGGAAACATATGTAAGAGAACAGTTGTGTGA
Source organism: Nepenthes alata (assembly GCA_028571085.2). Taxonomy (NCBI): domain Eukaryota; kingdom Viridiplantae; phylum Streptophyta; class Magnoliopsida; order Caryophyllales; family Nepenthaceae; genus Nepenthes; species Nepenthes alata. The sequence goes on from JAOVVI020005042.1 coordinate 9,744, forward strand.
TGATTATCGTGGACTACACTTGTAGTTGGGCTGTCAACAGTCTGGACAAATTCTGTTTCTATCCCCCCTTTAATGGAGGTAGTTCTTTCCCATACAGAATTAAGACTTACAGGAAGCAACATATCAAAGCTCCTTCTTATGACATCTTCTAGAGAATGAATCTAATAGCAAACTACAGATAGCTCTTCATCACTGCTTCAAACACGTGAAGCTTAAAAATCACAGGACTGGGCAATTTTTCAAACAAGTCATGGGGAAAAGAAATAAAAGACAAGGAAACCGGTTGTTTCAAAATATTTCTCAGAGTTATAATTCTACCAAAGAATATGATAATCTGCAGAACCATAACTAATGTGTGAATTGTGTGCTGAAACATGCATAATTGAGTGATATTACAAAAAAAAATTTCACAATCAGCAAAGCCACTCAGCTGAAAAGGGGGGCAGGGGAAGAAAATCAGTAACAAACGAAATTGAGCAGACAAGCAAAGGTTGTGGGATCAAAGCTTGTTTAAATAACAGAGACATTGAATCACATTATTAGCTACCAATTAATCCTATCCCGAATGCCAAAGATGGGTTAAGACTCAGATAAGGCATCGGGTTGGTGATTCCATCTATAATTTCTAGCCACATAGGCAATCTAACTATAAATTGTGCGTTATTAACTGCATTCTGGGGCTGGGAGGAACTGGCGAGCTACTCTCCTTAAATGGATTCAGGCCTCCTTATTATCCGACAACCTTACATTTTCATTTTCTCTACATCTGTTTCGATCCAGAATACCCATAAACTCAGAAAGAGAATAAGAAAAAGAGAAATATAACTAGCTTGAATAGCAGTGACATCTTGCTCTTGCAGATATTATAATGCAACAAAGAAGCTATGTCTGCCTCTGCCTTTGTGAAAATCCAATATATGGGTTGTGGATGCTCATAGCGTCTCCAAAATATAAGCCAGCAAAAATTATGTGATTTAGTCAGATTACCGGCAGGTTTAAAAAATATATGATATAGTGGCATCTACCCCAGAGCAAACATCTCACGTCTTTGTGGTATAATCCGAGTCAAACACTAGAAAAACGCAAAGAAGAACAATATAATCTTTGCTTAGTGCTCAAGAGAATACTAAACCCTAACGTCCTTTCAAATTTGAACTACGGCCATATTTTAGCTCAGTTTTAGAACTTTTCAAAATTTAAATACAAGACGAAGGAGATATTTAGAGTAATTCATCAGATTTTCATTCCAATTTTATACGTGAAACATTTAACACGCAGAATCAAAACACACATTAAGCCAGCATAAATTAATTGGATCTTTTTGAAGAAGGAAAAAAAGGCGAAAAATAAAACAGGTAGCAAGCTACACTAGCTTTCTAAAGCAATTGGGAATACAAAGCAATCAAGAGGCAGATCTGCGTTATGCTTTTGAGTAAGTCACGCAAGATTCAGCAGTATCTGCGATTCTCCATCATTTCAAATGTCAAAAGAAATTGACAGCAAAAACTCAACAGTGCGCCGTAGAGCAAGCAATATAGATAAAGCCGAGCTTACTTAGTAGCAGAGAGCTCGCGACCTGTCAGTGTTGATATCGCAAAGAGGATAGCGTTACGATGGGGTCAACCATTTGCGATCCGGAGAGAGAGAGAGAGGGGGGTGATTGAGTGGAGAAGGCAGATGAGGATGGAGGAGAGGGTGAGAGTGAGAGAGAGAGAGAGAGGGTAAGGATGCCGTCGATATAGGCGTTAGCGTGAGCGGGAGGGAGCCACAGTTCAAACTTCCAAAATTCAGATCGAGAAGACACTAAAGGCCACTCTCATTGTTCTTTCCACTTCAAACCTTTCAACCCATTATTTTGATTCAAAATCTTGCCATGTGAGCATTAATTATCAAATGAGGAACATCACAGCCAATCCAATTGTTTTAAAATGCCATCCTCTTAGACATATTTTACACAAAAAATTATTATGACCAAAAATATTACTATTATATATCAATTATATTTTTGTTTAAAATTTTATCTATAAGAATCTGATTTATATCATGATTTTGAATTCAATTCCAAAGATTTCTCGATGAGAGCTTGATATGTGCACGATCGATGACGGCACAGGCAAAAGACGGACGATGGTAAAAATAGAAGAGCTGGTCGAGAATGGGAGTTCAGCAGAGGAGGAAGATTTAGGAAAATTAGGGGAAAGAAAGGAGAAAAGGCCAAGGTGAAACTGCTAAGATCCAGAAAGAAATAGAGAGGGAAAAGAACTGAGGTAGCAAAGAAGGGGAAATAGAGACCGAGGTGAGGGAGAGGTGGCATAGAAAAGAGAAGTACCGAGGTGCAGAGAGAAAAGCAGAAAAAGACAGAGTGAGAGAGGGAGAGAAGAAGCTAAGAAAGAGGGAACAGTGGAGATGATGAGAGAATTGCAAAGAGAACAATGAGACAGAGAGAGACTGAGGGAGCAAAAAAGAGAGAGAGAGAGACAATATTCTTCTTTCCTTTACTAATTAGCAGAACATGACTTTACACAGGAAGGCTAACTGTCCACGTGAGGGGAGCGGGGCAAGGTTTATAACAAAAAGAAAATAAAAATAGAATGAAAAAATCAAAAACATAGGGGAGCGGAAAATGAGAAAATAAAAAAATAGAAAACGCGTAACATTGTCCTCTTTTTCAAGAAAACATTGTCCTCAAAGTTGAGGTTGAATGTGGTAAAAGTTAGACGAAATGTTGCCACTGTGAAACCACCAAACACCAACTTCAGCACAAGCTCGTCTCGTGTCTCGAGTTCGACGTAGCTTCTTCTCAAGTTCAAGTTCATGTTAACTTTCCCATAAGATTGCAATCTTCAATTAACTAACATTGGTTGCCACTCGCAAATGTCAGCACAAACACTATCGATCTCTTTCTCCACCAAAGAAATCCATTTTGGATTTCCTCCCCATTCTTCAAACACGACCATTAGATTTCCCATCAGTTTTAGCCAAGAGCGAGGAACATGATACCACATTTGAGAAGACAATCCACAGCAACTTAAGCACTTCTTCTCGTTATAATATCCCGCATAATTACAATCACTGTAAGCATCAGACGCTTTATATGTAGGCCAGTAACGTCCGATGCTTTTCCAATTTATCCAAACTTGGCCTTTACCCATACTGCCCATATCTAAAGCAAGAGGATGGTCACCAGCTGGTGCATTAAAAGTGGTTTTGTACCAAATTAAAGGCTGGTTTTGAGAAACAAAGACGCCTTGCAACCACTTGACAGAGGAGGCTCGGGTGAGAGAAGGAAGACTCGAAGATTCTCCCCTTAGACCAATCTTGTACGACCATTTCTGCCATGTCAAGTCTCTCTTCCCCTCGTTCAGGCCATTCAATGACACCGGACCAAGGATCCCGGCATTCTAAGTCTCGAAATGTGAACCGAGATTCGGAAGACCAACGACAATGCTCAGTAGCGATATCTTGTTAAGACCGGGTCTCAGATTCACTCCTTAACGGAAAGTTAGCTTTGGATATTCGAGACTTCCATTGGCATTTCCAGATAATTGTCCATTGATGAATACATGCAAGGCATGACCAGCTGACATGATTGTAAGAATTGGATACTGTCTGCTCCTCAGAAAACCTTCATCATGGTCAATCAAGTAGTCAAAAACATCTCTGGTGGTGTTTATTTATTCTAATAATCCCACAATTATAAATGCACTGTCATCAGTAGATGTTGTCTCTTCATTGTATGACTTCCAGGAAAAGCCTGGATAAACAGGAGTCATCTTCATCGTTGCACTCTGAGTACCAACCCTAGCAGTGTTATATACAGTGTTCATGCAATCGGGAAGAATGCTGATTGACCATGGTGGAAGGTTATAATGACTGTTCCCAAATGCCACTTTTGCATAGGATCTTCGATCATAATTTGCAAGGAAAGCCGCACAATATCCAGAATTTGGTTTGAAAACATGAGTCTCTTGACCATCTCCCAGTAAGATCACAGAAGGATCACTGGATATGAGAGTTGGCTCACAAAGCTTTATTGTTCAATGCAATTCTACCAGATGGCCCCATTTGGGATGTCGTATTAACCCATATTCATCAAGAGGAGCATCATAGCTATAGCTGGTGGCAATGAAAGGACTGCCAGCAGTCCTCCCCGAAGTGGTTCCTCCATGGTACATATAACATTTGATGAAGGATCCTCCTTTGTGTATGAACCTCGTGACTGCAAATGCCAAGTTTTCAGCAGGTCAGCTTGGAACTGGACCTCCAAAGTCAGTAAACCAACCAGTCCATGCCTCTGTCCATATTTCGGGCTTATAATCCTTGTTGGGGGAGAATTAATCACAGTAGAAACCATTATAAGTATTAATAATCGGATCAGGGAAATCATCTTGATTGCACATGACCCATGGGACACCAGTGCGGAGACCCACAACCATTCTAGCAACCCATTCTGTATATGCCCGACCAGGAGCACCGATTTCATACTGTATATGGAAAGTATAAATCCTTCACTGCCCATCAATGGTGACAACCTTACTGTCATATCCCACACTTGCTTTCACAACAGAAGCACTTGAAACAGAGCATCCAGATTGTTAGGACCATTTTTATTATTGGAACATTCTGTGACAATATATATTATTATATCGTTGTTGGGTTATGAATTGTTGAAGTACTGCATCAACATACATCCGTTGCTGTTTGGTTTGACTTCCATGGATATCGCGCCTGCCGTGTGCTCTCCAGCCGCTCGAGCCGAAAATCCCGAAGCCTCGCACTCTCTGTGCACTCTCTGTGCGCTCTCTACCCGCTCGACCCGAAAAACCAGAAGCATTGCGCTCATCGTGCACTCGCAAAGCGCTTGAGCATAAAATCCATAAAGGGCCCGCTCGCTGGGCTCGAGCGTCGCGTCAACAAGTAATTTTTTAAATGCGATTTTTGCGCCCTCTATAAATACTTGGCTTATTATTTTGAAACCCTAGGACTCTTGGCAGATCAATTTCGTATCCCACTTGAGAAGAATCTTGTTCATACTCCATTGATCTTGCTTCTTTTGAGAAAACTAAAAGCTACAACCTTGTGCATCATGTTATAACAAGTTTTCTCTATATTTTTTCTTTACCATTCAAACACTTACATACTTCTACCTTCGTTGGAGACGTCGGTACGTTGAAGAATAAGACTCGTTCGTGTTTGGCAATTCAAGTGGCTAAAGAGGGAAGATTGACGTGAGGATCGAAAGGTGTCCGGTTCCGTTGCCGAGGGCAAATCCAAGGAGTTCCTTGGTAGGGATCACAATACGGGAGTAAGTCGACTAGGTTTACGCGTTATTACCACTCTGTCTGTAAGTTGATTTTCATAGTGTATTGCTTTCCTGGCCGTTGAAGCTCGGAGGGTTTTTCTTGATTACCGTGGGTATCGAGTTTTTTCTTCGTCACCAAAAATCGTACCTTTTTATTATTATTTATGCTCGGTTATATTTTACATGCTTGTCCTTATCTTTAGCATCTATAAATAAATATTCTTTACGTGTATTTTATATTTAATTTTTACTGCTTCCGCTATTTTTACCGGGGTTAAAACTTAATTGTACACTTTAGGATAAAAAATCCTTTTTCAATTGGTATCAGAGACTCACCACGAGCCACAACCCCGTTCTAGATGTATACGAGTGGATCACTCTCCGTACCTCCCTACTTTGATGGGAATAATTATGCCTATTGGAAGGTTTGAATGAGAGCCTTCCTAAAATCACTGGATGAGCGTGTGTGGATTAGTACCCAACTCCACCCAAGAGTGGTGATGAACCAAAAGTCCTTTCTTTGTGGTCAAAAGAAGAACTTGATACTTGTAACTGGAATAGTAAGGAGTTACATGCTATTTTTATGGCTGTATCTTCCGATAAATTTAAACATATTTCAATGTGCGAAACTTCTAAGGATGCGTGGGATATTCTAGAAATCACTCATTAAGGTACTAAATTGGTTAAAAATTTAAAATTACAAATGCTCACCACTAAATTCGAAGAAATACAAATAAAAGATGACGAGACATTTGATGAATTCTATGCGTAATTAAATGATATTATAAATTTTATGTTTAATTTAGGAGAACGAATCCCTGAAAATAGAATTGTTAGAAAAACTCTATGATTTTTGCCTGAACGATTTAGACCAAAAGTTACGTTGATTGAAGAAAGCAATGATTTAGACAAATTAAAAATTAACGAATTTGTAGTGTCCCTTCAAACTTATGAGCACACATTATCACAGTCAAGAAAGAATAAATTAATTGCTCCAAAATCAAGTAGGGAAGAGAGAAATCGGGATTCCGATGAAGAATCGTGCAGCGATGACAATTTTTCCTTATTTGTTAATAATTTTAAAAAGTTTTTGAAGAAAAATAAATTTTCATCAAACAAACTTGATGTGAATTTAAAACGTTCACCTAAACTTGAGAAGAAAGACCGACGTGAATTTAAGGATTTCAAATCGAAAATACTCAAGAAGTTTAATGTCATGAGTGTAAAGGATTTGGCCACTTTCGAGTTGAATGTCCAAACCTTAAACGCCAACAAGGTCAAACTTTCAAAGCTAATGTGACCTTAAGCGATGACGAAGAAGAAGAGGGTGAAAAATATTCTGAAGATGGCACTGTCAAGTACATGGCCTTTATGACCTCAATGTGTGATAATTCAGTAGAAAACTTTATTCAATCTGATGACACTGTGGATGAGTCGGAAGCAGAATTTGATAGATTTTAAGAAGCATATGACAAACTGTCTAGGGAATGGTTGAAAATAAAGAAATTAAATAGAACCTTAAACAGTATGGTCATAGATTTGGAAAAAAAAAATTAGCGCAACAATCCGAGTTAGATCCTAAATTCTAAAAAATTAAGAATTTGAAAATCTCTTTTACTAAACAACTCATTACTCTAGAATCTGAACTTGAGGTTACTAGAAAAGATTTAAATTAATTTTTAAATTGGTCCATAAAATTAGATCATATGCTCGGGTTGAGAAAAATTGGTGAAAATAAATAGAGTTTGGGGTATGCTGATAATATTGTCCAAAATGGTGTGAAACCTCAAACTATTTTTATTCCTGCCACAAAAATTTTACACCAACACGCTAACAAATCCAAACTCACCAAGCAACCGTCTCGACGTATGGATCATAGATT